>JASVEL010011548.1:0-198620 GCA_032618575.1 Nicotiana noctiflora | reverse complement strand
TTTAGGAATGTTATTCTTTGCTTCTTCATGGCTTTCCTATTCTTCATCCCCACTCTTAACATGCATATATCAAGCTAGGGTAGCACTTAAAAATGAATTCTAATTACCCTACTTAGGTTAGTTGAACCATGTTGACTGTTTCATGAGAATCTATGCTTATATGTGTTTGTGCCCTGAACCTTTGGTGATTCTGAGTTGTTCAAACTTTCATGTGACTTGAACTGGTAGTTATTAGGTCTTAATTAGCATGAATTCATACTTTGCCTCATAAAATTAGATAATGTGAATTAATCAACTGAAATTCAACCATATCAATTGCCTTCTCTGAGTTTTGGTTGATTATTACATTTTGTTTGATCTTATGTGTCCTAATATGCAATCCATGTTGAAACTGATTTAGTTTTACTGGTTCTGGTTGAGTGTAAGTGTTTGATTAACACTATTTGAACCCTAGGTGAATTGGTTATAGCTGTTAGCATTAGGTTCTATGAAAATGGCTAGGTTTTAAATAGGTTAGAACTGAAAATGCATAATTAGGTTATAAGTTTAATAATTGGCCTAAGAATGGTTAACCTTGCAAAAGGTTGACCAATTCTGTGAGCCCTAACACACAGCTCACTGTTAAACAGTGGCTGGTTGTGCAAAGGGGCTATGTCTGCAAATGCAGACTAGCCCAGGCTCTATATTGAGCCCTGAACAGCAAAGTGGCCAAACCTGTAAAGGTTTTGGGCCCAGCTGTTCAGTATATGGCTTTGATAGCCCAAGCTAAGTCTCAACTTGAGACTGGCTAACTTTTAAATAGGTTAATTATAACAATAAAACAGGCTATGCCTGCAATTAGCTTTAATTAGGAATAAATTGGTCTTAATTGATTGGAATTAGTTTAAAAGTGGCTAAAATTGAAATAGTTCTTAAAATAAATCTGGCCAGCCCTTAAATACTAATACCAGGGCTGGCTATTAGTTGAATAGGTGCAAAACTAGCTAAAATCTGCCCTAGGCAAGCTGGTAAATCAGCAGTGCTCTTAGGGGCACAATTGGGTATTGAAAAGGTAAAATAGTAACTAGTAAGAACTTAGGAGGGTAATAGGGACATTCATGCTCCTGATTTCTGCAATTTTGCAGAGATTTAGGGGTATAATGGTCTCCTAAAAATGGGAAATCTGTAAAAATCTCAAACCCCTAAGGTCATACTAGTAAAAGGCCATAAAAGAGAATCTTTAGAACCTTCCAGCACATGCTGGAAGGGTTTCTGGTAACTGAAATATGGACTAAAGTGTAGAATGGATAATTTTAGGAGGGGGAAGTGGGATTAATCCCATACTTCCTCCCCAAGTATTCAGCCCTAAAGGTTAGCTATAAATATCTCTTAAAAGGGGCTGAAAAGGGGGTTCCATTTTGGAGAGTAATCTGAAGAATACATTTAAATTGAAATTCATTGGATACAAAAAGCTTGAGAGAGAGAATTAGCAATACAATAGTAAGATTTTCTGGGTCTTCTAGCGGATTTCACTGGGTTATCTACTTAAGTCTTCTCTGTTTGCTGTGGACTTGGTTGTTGCTGTGTTGCTTGTGCTTCCTTCTCTTCACTGTTGCATTCATTGTTGTTTCAATCCTTGCTGATTACTTACTTGCCTCCCCTAGACTCATCGGTTTCCCTTCATTTGATCCAGGTATATACTTGTCCAAAAATCAAGCTGTAGCAACTGGTTCGAATGAAAATGAAGATTTGAATTACTTTCATGTTTACTTGTAATTCCGTTTTTTTTATAGTATACTGCAGTAGATAGCAAGGAAAAAACAGAAACAAAAGCCCTGTAATAGCTAGTAATAGTAGTAGTATAATGTAGATAGTTTACCACTTAGTTTAAATAGGTAAAGGTTCTAAAATATAAAGTTAATAAGACCTGCTAGACTAACAAGCTGGTAACGAAATTCATGAGAAAATCAGTAGTGTAATGGTAGTGTTGGTGTAGATCATTCATCACTTAGCTAAATATGAGTACTATTAAAACTAGAGCTCATCAATTCATTTGCCTACATTAGTAATACTGAGCTCATTCAGTTAATCTGTTTCATTAATTAATCTTAGTGTTTGAACAAGTTTAAAAGATAAGAAGTAAAATAGGCAATGATGTTAAAACGGGTTCAGTTTTGGTGTTAATTGGTGCTCAAACATGGCTATAAAGTGGTATAATAGGTTCAAAAGAGAGAATAGGCAGAAGAGGTAGTAGTTCATTCGCGACTGGGGTTCATGGCATAAGCTAAGTTGAATTAGAATCAATGATACATTTGTGTACATATGAATAGATCATTCAGTCTTGGATAACTCAGTTGACATTAGCAAGTAATTGGGTCGATTAAGCACTGTCATGTATAGGTTAATTACTTAATTTTGGTCATTTGTAGATAATTAGTTTAATACTCTATGAACTTCTGGAATAATCGAATTGCTCTCCTTTAGAATCTGTTAATGTTAGTATCAACTTGTTAACAAAGGTTGAGATCATAAATAGCCTTTAGCTCTAGTCTGAGTTGTAATAAATAATCGATTCACAATAGGTTGTGTACTGATTTCTCTTTGATGAATAAAACATTTTGAGTTCATTCTATTCTGCTTGCGTTTCTGATTTTAATTATTTCAATCTGTTATATAAACTATCTTAACCTCACGGCATGAATTATATCAAAGCCTCAAGCATGAGCCTGAAGACTACCTGGGCTTTAAAGCCTGGGCTGACGCTGATTTAGTCAAGCAAAGTGAAGAGACCGGGCCTAATGAATAGCGAAAATTATGGGCCTGGATTATTATAGTGCTAATAATACGATTAGGGAAAGAACAAGTGTAGAAAACGTAGTTAAATACACGTATTGAACCCTTTAATGAAAATTGGGACGAGCCTCGCCCGAATAACACCGGGGCCCCCATTTAGTAATGATATAACCCAAATAGACCCGGGAAAGCTAATAGCCAATTCCATAGCTTCTCCCAAAAGATTTAAAAGCCGATAGACATTACTTTAGGGCACGATTTTAATATACCTTCCTATGAACGAGTGTGCACTTGGTGCGACTCAAATCCAAATCTCGGCAAAGCCGAAATACACCAAAAGTCATAGGCGTACTGGTTGCGGTATGACTCGAGGCGTGTTTCCGCAATGTCGCAAATTCCTAAAAATAACATTTAACATAAAAGCACATTATGTTGTTTAAAACTTATAATTGAGTCAAACGAAAGTCAAGAACGCCAGTGGAGCGACCGTGCTAAAACCACGGAATCCGGGAGTGCCTAACACCTTCTCCCGGGTTAACAGAGTTCCTTATCCGGATCTCTGCTTCGCATACATTTATAAGAGTCAAAATTCCTCGGATTCGGGATTAACCGGTGACTTGGGACACCATTGTCATTCCCAAGTGGCGACTCTGAATTAATCTCTAATGAAATCCCGAACCGATTGTCCTTAAATTGGAAAAACTCCTTCCCTTACGTTATTTTATCCGTTTCGGGTAATTGAGCGTCGGGGTATACCCTACAAGTGTATTTATACGCTTTTAAGTGTATGGGGTAGTAAAACGGGAGGTGTGACAATTATTTCTCAAGTAATTATAATAATCTACTAGATGCACTTTTTCAAGTTACGCTAGCTAATTTCACAATACGGTTCACTTAGATTGCACGCGGGATTTCGTTATCTCTAATCCAACCCCTAAACCCTCGGTTATGACTCTCGTCTATACTCTGGGAGTGACGTTGTTCATACAATCACCTAAATATGCACTCTCTCCCAAGAAGATACCCAATAAATAGGAACGGATAATTGAGGGCCCTTTCAACTATTCCACAATCAAAACATAGATGAACAATTATAGATTAACAACCAAATATAATTATATTGATCAAACAACCAAGTAATTGCCAACGAGTTCCACCAAAACCTTAGATTAAGGTATTTAGCTACTCATGATAATGGGTAAATCAATGTCTAAAAATTCACAATCATAAATTGCAAGAAAATAAGAAGAATAAAAGTAATGATGTTTTGGGTGATCTCTCACACTTGTTTCTCTTGCCAAATAATCTCCAAAATTAAGCCTAACTTAGCTTGGGGCGAGTTTCCTACAAAATATAAGAATTTTACAAAAATTTCCCGAGTTACGCTTTGACCCTAGAAGTCCTGAATTTTTGCACGTCCTCCCGCGGCCGTGGACCGACCGTGGGATCTTCTGTAGAGGACCGCGGGAATCCCTGGAGCTTGACTCTTTCTCCGCTTCACTTCTCTCATTTTCTCTTTTGTGCTTGGGTACTTCTTAAGTGGGTGATTTCTTTACGTTCTTGCCTCCAAACACTTCATTTTGTTCTTCTTCTATCTTGTATTCCCTACGAAACCAAATAGCACCAATTCAAGCATTTAATCAGCCACTTACATAACAAAAACAACAACAAAGCATGGGTATCTATGACATAAATAGCAACTGTATAGCCTATTATCATTGAACAACATCAAAGTCCAGTACGGTGGCAACCCCATTCTCCTTAGTATATGGTGTCGAAGCCTTGATTCTAGTCGAAGTCGGGGAACCCAGTGCCGAGTTTTTATAAAAAATAGAAGAATCAAGTCACGTGGCTATGAATACTAGCCTCAAATTATTGGATAAAACGAGAAGTCTCACTCATTCGAATGGCTGCTCAACAACAACTAATCGTAACATACTAAAATAAGAGAACCTTCACCACTTCGGAGTCGGAGCTTAGTCTTGAGAAAAGTCACCCTCAATACTCGAGACCCGAATGAAGGGAAACTAGGCCCAAATTGGGAAGGACCATATTGGGTCCTCGGTGTTATCGGAAAGGTATCTTAAAAACTTGGCCCAATGGAGGGCGAACAACTACCAAATAATTGAAATATATCACTCCTCAAACGGTATTATTGCTAAGGTATGACTTTCCCCGTTCCCATTTGTATTTGATACTAACTTATTGCACGTGTTTGATTGAAGATGTCGAGAAACTCTTCAACACAAGGACCGCAGATTTTAAAGCACGCATTTCACTCTTTTTCTCTTAGATCGGTTTTTATACCAAATGGGTTTTTCTAGAGAGGTTTTAACGAGGCAACAATTTTGTGCTACCTAAGGAAACTTCAACAGTATATAAAGCTTCTTTACAATCAACCTCGAATATTGGGGAGCACCTTCCGAGATCTCACAACGCTCGAATGTTATATTTTTTAGGAATGTACTTCATGTCAAAATGTCTCGATAGGGAAACTTTGTAATGGGTCAAATGGTAGAATAAACCGTATCCATATAGATTAGTCGAGCCGTTATGGCGAAACATGTACGCACATATAAATTATTTAAAGCAACATTCTTTCTATATCAAACGTCCTGTGTCTCAAAGAAAATTTTCTACTATACGAGCTCCATACTTATGATTTTATGAGAAATGGCTCATGAGTCAGGTGAAAATATGCCTCGAACACTCGAGGACTATCATCGACGATCAATATATTCGAGTTATCTAAACTCGAATTCATAAGACCTCAAAGAGGAATCCCTCGATCTATAGGCCAAGGCCATCATTCTCGGGAACTAACACTTTGAACAAGTTCGAAGTATTATTGGGGAATAATCCCAAGAGGCATACCAAAGTCTACAGCCAAATTCATATGGCTCAGAGACGTCCGTATCCCGCAATAAAAATAGGGCTTCGAATTCTTTGAAAAATCGATTAAAAAATCTACTCCCGGCAAACAATCAAAAGGCCTTCGATAAAATCATCCCTCAATAAACCTTAAGAGGTATCAAATTATCTTAACATAAACGTGCTAAGGCATAAAAAGCAGAGAGGTTTCAATCGACATCGAACCCTCAAACCCCAATGGGTAAAATTACACGCTGAGGCATAAAGAAACTTTTACTAAGTTTTCTAAGTGGAAAAGGGTGAATAATAGCCATCTTTTAGAGGCCATATTAGCCCAATCTAAAGAGACTAAGGGCTAATACACTTAGAATTAGAGGTCTTGTTCTCGCTGCATCCGAACCTAAGAGTTCGATTATCGGAACCTAAGGGTTCAACTATTCCAAGCCCAAATAAGAACTGACTTGATTATAGCTTGGGGACTCACCATTATTCGACACAAACCTAAAGGGCTTATGCCTTAAGTTCGAACCTTATTATAACTCAACTGTGGTGACTTCGAGGAATCCACCCAAGACCAAAATCTTGAATACCATTCAAAGCATAAGATTGTATCAAAGTTTTACAAGGAAATAGATATGTTTGTAATTGAGAAGTAATTCAATATGTACAAGGGACCACCGAGGGTCTTACAAAAAAGAAAAGGAAAAAAAAATTCTAACTATACCCGGGGCTGGTTTCTCCCTTAAGGGCTTCTTCTCCTTCGGGCCCCTCGTATCATAATCATCAAAGGAGACAAGCAACCTGGCATCAGCTTCAGGCGCCTTAGCTTGAGCTATCTCTTTGGAGATAGGTTAAAACCTCGAGCATGTATTTTTTCGAGGGTCTCCCTCCAAGATTGGCACTTCGCCAAGTCATTGCTCCATTGCTCTCAATCAGAAGCCTCCCTTAGTATCATTTGAGCAGCCTCGGTGTCATCTAGGTACACAGCTATGGACTTGTCAACCGTGATCTTCGTCTTCTTGACCTCCACCTTGGCCTCAGCAAGCTCGACTTCAAGCCTCTCGATCCTTTTGGCCCGGGCAGAGCTCTTCTCTATAATGCTCTGAAGTTATACCTCAATCGATGAAAATTTGGCAAAGGCAAACTCTTTCTCTGCAGCAAGGTGGTCCATGTTCTTCTTCCACCGATCATAGTCAGCTATGATCTAATCGACTTCCCCTCGGAGCAGGTCGATCCTTTCCAGATTTTGCTGCAACTGAGATATTGAAGTATGAGCCTCCATAGTTGAGTCGAGATCATACTCTTTCAAAATGATAGTTACCTGCTCGTCTAGCTTGTCCTCTGCCTTATGAGCCTGAGCCAGTGTCTTACAAAAAAAAAGAAAAATAAAATCTTAACTATGCCTGGGGATGGTTTCTCCCTCAAGGCCAGCTTCTCCTTAGCCCGCCCTATCATTATCAGACCCGCCTTGGCTGCTTCATCGTCATAATCATCGAAGGAGACAAGCAACCTGACATCAGCTTCAAGCGCCTTAGCTTGAGCTATCACTTTGGAGAGGTAAAACCTTAAGCATGGATTTCCTCGAGGGTCTCACTCCGAGATTGGCACTTCGTCAAGTCATTGCTCCGTCTCTCTTGATCAGGCAAGACAAAAACAAATAACTAGTAACTTTTCATTTTAAATATTTCTGGAATCACTTCTTTTATACGTTTAAACAATACATAATAAATTCCGCTGCATAAATAACGAAACATTTAACATATTTTAAATTTCTAAATAAATCCATAGACATCCCAGAACCCAGTGTCACAAGTGCATGAGAATTTACTAGGGAATGAAATAAAATACAGTAACTGTCCGGTATACAAAGCAGACAAAAATAAAAATGCAGTACAATACTTTGAAGGAGACTATGCTGGCTGCGGGTCATCTCGAGAAGTGAAGCTTCCCTTAGTCTCCGTATCAACCATGCCGCTATGCCACTAAGCCACTAGTCACACATAAACCTGTGCAACAAAAATGCACATCAAGTGTAGTATGAGTACGTAAATAACGTGTACTCAATAAGTATCTCTTCTAATCTCGAAGAAGTAGAGACGAGAGGTTGACTTCGACACTTACTAGCGGTCCAATAATATATTAAATCATGGATTTTTATAAACATGATTGTGATTCAATGAAATGAAGCAAGTAAACAATTCTTTCTTTTATAGGAATTTTCCAAATTCCTTTTCGTCATTTATACATTTATTCTCAAGCCGGGAAGGAACAACATCACTTCAATAAATTTCAAGGCAAGCACTACAAGCATGCCCAAATCAAGCCGAGGACGTACGGCCCGATCCAACAATATTTAAACTGTGCACTGTCAGAGGGTCGAATGGCGCGAACCATAGATGCATCTATTTAATATACTGATGCGTTCGGCTCATTCCACAATAGATAAACACATTCAAACAATCAAATCAATAATTCATCAAGGAGCAAATATTCAGGAAAAGGCAAGTTTCTCTTTTAAAAGTCAGAAATGATATTTAGCCTTTTTAGAAATTCATTTACACGTTCGATATGTTTTAAGCATTTTAAGTTTGTCAACAAGGTTGCAAGTATTACAAGAAATCATGCTTTTGGGCTGTAAACCACCCAGACTCTCATCACCTCGTGCGCACGTAGTCCCTGCAAATAGGAGCATATAACCAATTAACTCACCTATGACAGCAATTTCCTCTTACAAGGTTAGAAATGAGACTCACCTTGCTCCGAAGTTCAATAACCGGCAATCCACACCCTTTCGAAGACTCAATCGATGCAAAAATGCCCCAACGCTAGCCAATAATTATGTAAACCCATTAATATAAAATCAACTACTCATTATAATCCAATTTATAACAATTCCTAACCCCGTTGAAAGTTTGATAAAAATGCCCCCGGGCCTACGTGCCCGGATTCCAAAAATTTTCGAAGATAAACTTTACCCATAACCTCATGAACTCAAATATATAATAAATTCTCAATTACATTACCAAAATCATGGTCAAATTCCAAGAATATAAATTTCTAGGTCTTCACACCAAAATCCCAAATTTCTACCACTTTCATGTTCAAATCCGTACATAATCAATGTATTTAACTCAAGATACGTGGGGACAGCTTACCTTATCATTGATGATGAAAACCCCCTCTTGACCCTCCAAGAATCGCCCAAGCCAAGAGAAAAAAGAGAGAAAATAGTTAAATCCCGATTTTTAAAACACTTACTGCCACCAGTCCTTTCGCACGCGGTCTATTGACCGTTTCTGCGGTCCCGTAGGTGCAGACCATTTGCCGCGTTTTTCGTCTTCCCCCAAGCCTTAAACCTCCGCATCTGCGCTTCTCATTCCGCAGGTGCGGTCCCACATTTGCGACAAAATGATGGCACATGCAGTCCCAGCCTAGCCGTCCATTTATGCTTCTGCGGCACCAATGCCACTTCTGCGGCTTTGCACCTGCAATCCAAATCTCGCAGGTGCAGTTATACCAACAACGAGCAACTTCACCCTTTTCCAAAATTTCATTTTTTATCCATTAACCACACGGAATCCACCCGAGGCCTCCGGGGCCCCAACCAATCATACAAATGGGTCTCAAAATACATTATGGATTTGCTCGAGGCTTCATATCATATCAAACAACGCTAAAACCACGAATCGATTCCCAATCCAAGCTTTATAAACTTTAAAATTTCAAACTTCTACTTTCGATGTTTAAACCTATCAAATCACGTCCGATTGACTTCAAATTTTGCACACAAGTTATATTCGACATGATGGACCTACTCTAACTTTCAAAATCGGATTCCGACCCTGGTATCAAAAAGTCCACCTCCGGTCAAATTTCTTAAAAACCTTCAAATTTCTATCTTTAGGCAAATGACTCCATAACGGACATCTGAATTCACTTCCGATCGCGCTCCCAACTCCAGAATCACCAGACGGAGCTACTCCCAGACTCAAAATTCCAAACAGACATCAATAACACTGAAATGCACTTCAACCCAAACTTATGAAATTTCTTCCAAAATGCTGACTTCCACAGTAGGCGCCAAAATGCTCCCGGATTATCCAAAACCCTATCCGGGCTATGCCCAATACCGAAATCATCATATGAACCTACCGGAATCTTCAGATCCCGATTCCGAGGTCGTTTACTCTAAAATCCAATCTTAGTCATTTCTCTTAACTTAAAGCTTCCGAAATGAGAATTCCCTCTCCAGGTCAACTTCAAACTTCCCTAAATTTTATTCCGACCACGCGTATAAGTCATAATACCTTAATTGAAACTGCTCATGGCCTCAAACTGCTGAACGGCGCGCTAGAACTTAAAACGACCGATTGGATCGTTATATCGTTGGTCTTTTTCTGTTTTTTGAAGTCCAATATAATATTGGGCTTTATAAAAAGTAAGTTTCCATTGAAAAATGGAAGAAATTTTTACCAATATGTTCCATATTTGAAACGTTTTTGCCTTCAATGTATAAGTTTAGTGTTAATTACATTTCAGCATACCATATTACAATTTTTGTACCGTAATTGTATTTAATGTACTAATTAATGATGTAGTAAGTGTAGGCATTAATTTAGGAGGGAATATCCTATCAATTAAATTCTACCCGCTTCTCTCTCCTACCCAAACCCACACCCCCCACGTTTTACTCTTTCTCCCCACAACCCACACCCACGTTTTCACTATTGTTGCACGATGTACTCTTCTGAACTCAAAAACACCCACGATTTTTGAAGCTTCTTCCTCTTTTATATTCTACACATTTCGGTTTCAAATCAATTTATTCACAAATCATGAAGAAGATAAACACCCCCAAAAAGTTGTCTCCAAAATCAAAAATACCTGATATACCTTCTTTTGATTTGGGTGTTTTAACACCTAAACCAGCACTAAAATCTGGAAAAGCTACACATGCAAGTGTAGATAGTAGTAAAATTTCATCTCCCAGACAACTTCGTGCGGAGATGAGAACTAAGGTAGTGCACGATTTTGATGTTGTTGGTGTTTCTAAACAATCCGCGAAGCAACTCAAACGTAAGGCTAAAGAGAAGTGTTCAGATGATGATTTTGTTGAAGAAGCCCCTAAAATGCCATTGTCGAAAAAATCGAAGGTATCCACAAGTTCATCTTTAGCAAAGAAGAAGAAAGCAGCAAAAAAAGTGCAGAAGTTGGCTGACAAAAACACCCATATTACGAAGGTTCATTATTATTTTATATTTACAGTTATTTTAATTTATTTTTAGTTGAAAAAATTAATGATTCAAGTGTTTTGTGTTAAATGCAGTGTTTAAATAAATTTTGTGGATTTTTGTCTCAATTTTGTAGTTTTAATACATTTATTTGTAGTTACAATGTAGTACAAATACAAAATGTAGTTACATATAGTTATTTGTAGTTAAAATGTAGTTATAGGCAAACAAAAAAATTTGTAGAACAGAGTCCATAAAAGACTAAACATATCAACCTTAAAATGTAGTTAAGTGTAGTTATTTGTAGTTATAATGTAGTTACAATCTAACAGAGGATATACATTTAACTAACAGAATCCATCTTTAAATGTAGTTATATATAGTTATTTGTAGTTAAAATGTAGTTACAGACTAACATAGTCTATAAAACACTAACACAATCCATCTTTAAATGTAGTTATATATAGTTATAGGTGTTGGTTGTTTGTAAAGTATTTTATTATATCTATTATGTAGTTATATATAATCTATTTGTAGTTTCATTGTAATGCAATATACTAATATTAAACAATGTATTTTTTTGTGCAGAATGGAGATTACTTTGCTTCTCATAATGTTGATTATGGTGTGCTTAGGTTTCACACTTTGTGTGATCCTAGTATTGTAGGCCAAATAAAATCTTTACTATCTCCAAATGCTTTAAATATGTTTAAAAACAGTTGCTTTGGTTATTTTTTAACTCTTCCTCTAGTTTGTATGCAAAACCAAGCAATTCATCTTCTTATGAAGTATGAATTGTCCAAGTCTAATCAATCATTTTTTTCAGTTTTATTGAAGGGTCAAAAATTGAATTTTGGATTAAGGGAATTTGGTTTGGTTACTGGTTTAAACTGTGCGAGTTCATTTTCTGACTATGGCTACACATCCACTTATGTTAGCCATTTAATGAGCACATATTTTCCAAACAAACAAAGGGTAGAGAAGTGGCACTTGAAAAATATTGTAACAAATAAAGCTTGGAAAAATGATGATGATGCATTCAAGTTGTGCATTCTTTATTTGTTAGAATTTTTCATCTGTCCGTATGAAAAAGAGCATGTGTCTTTTATAGACCTTTTTAGATTTTATTTGGTAGAGTCGGGTAATTTTGAGTCATACCCATGGGGTATTAAGTCATTCAATCAGGTGATTGAATCCGTGCGACACCGTTTAAATCCCCGTGTACATTCTTACCTCATTCGTGGATGCTCATTAGCCTTACAAGTTTGGCTTTATGAGTGTTGCTCATCTGTAAGTTCCGAGCTTGCCGTGAGGTGTTCTGACTCAATACCCCGAATATTAAGATGGTCTTCTAGTAAAGGACAGATTTGGCTGACAACATTTGAGGAGAAGATGATAAAGTCTGAATGGGTTAAGGTAATCTTTTTTTTTTGGTTATAACTACATTTAACTTCATTATAAATTCATTATAACTACAATTTAATTTTGTTTATGTAACTAAATATATTTTCCAACATTCAGTTTTCAAACATGGTTGAAACTGGCCAAGAGATTGCAGTTCTTACCCTTCCACCAAAGATACAGGATGAAGATGACCATTGTGCTCAATCATCAGATGTTCCAGTTGTTGGTTCTGCAAAACTTGAACCCAGAAATAAAGAGGTTAAAGATTACAATGACTATGTGGCCACCAAATTGAGGAAACTTGAAAAAGATATTGAGACTGTAATATTTACTACTCTATCTACAATTTTTGTACATTTAATCTACATTGACTGTTATATAATTATATATTGAGCCCTTTTAATATTGCACACATTTAAGTTAAGTTGTAGTTAAAATGTAGTATTTTGAATAAAATTATCTGCTAACTTTATTTTAATAATTAGGTTGATGGAAAAATTGATGACTTTAAGAAGTCTGTATTTGTTGAACTCTCAAGCCTTCGAGAGTTCATAGATCAGTCTGTGAAGAGTATTCTAAAGTTCAAACCAGTTGGTGTTGAAGTGCATGCAAGCACTTCCAATCTTGGACCACATGTTCACATATCTCCTGAAGTTCAACAAGCAACTGGACATGTTAAAGAAGGTAGCAAAATCACACATTTATTATAGTATCATAATTTGCATTTAACTACAAATTTCTACACATTTTTTCAATATAACTATCTTAACTAACTAAAATAACAAACAGTAGTTTCAGCAGAACATATTCAAAAAATTTCTGAAGAAGAACAAGTATTTGAAGAAGATATTCCTGATGTACAACAACCAGGTATAATTCCATAAGTGTACTACATTTATATTTGTTACCACTAATTATATATTAATACATATGTCTACATTTATCTACAAATGGTAATGGATGTTCTGCTGCAGGTGTTCCAACAGTTGTTGAGAGTTTTTCAGTTTTAAATGAAGGAATTGCTGCAGAAAAAGAAGGTATAATACTTGCATATAATTTGAACTTAATAAGTTTGGTTATACAGATTTTTATTGATGTTTTGTATTTTAAATTTTTATATAACAGAGACTGTAGATGCTCCCACAGAAAAAATCTATGAAAGTGAAGGTGGAGATCATTTGAATGCATTTGTTCCTGTAGTTTCAAGCACTGAAAAGAAGGGAGTCACATTGGATGACTTTGATATCCCTGAAAATCTAACACAGTTGGTCATGTATTGTGAGCCAATACAACAAGAAACTACCCCCATTCATAATATAAGAACCATGCTTCCTGGTAAACATGCACGATCCCCTTTCACACCTCTCTATAGTTCTGGAGGAAGCAGCTCTATTGGAGTCAAATATTTCTACCTCAAGCATCCATTCACAACTGTTATAGGTGAAGATGTAGATGCTGAATTGATTGAGAGGTTCACCAACTGGTTATACCTTCGTTCTGATAAAGCATCTAAGAGGTGAGATTGAGTATCTTTGTACAACTTCACATTTAAATTGCTAAGCTTCAAATATTTAATTCTATATTTACTTTTTGTTTCAGGAGGAAGGAATACTTGTCCAAAAAGGATAACCAAATCAAACCTTGGTTAGACCTTGGTTGTGAAAAGGTGGATAAGAAGGAGTGGTTTTATGCACTTGCTCACCCTGCACAGCTTCTTAATAACACGGTTAGTAGCTATACATTATATATAGATACCCATATTTATTGTAGTGTAATTGTAGGTATAATGTAGTCTGTATTTATAACTAACCATATTTTTGTAGTTACATTGTAGGAAATTGTAGTTGAGTTGTAGGTATAATTGTAGTTATGTTTATAATTATATTGTAGTGTAATTGTAGGTATAATGCAGATATAATTTATAATAGTAGATATTTTGTAGCTTAATCTATTTTGTTTCAATTTTTGCAGCACCTTGATGTTATAATGTATTATTTAAGAAAAAGAGGCAAATATGGCCCCAACAACAACACAAGATTCACTACAACCGATTGTTTGTTCAAGGCTAAGATTGAACAAATTTACGATAAGTTCATTAATTTTCCACCTGAACTTAAGTATTCGGTTGTAAAACCATATGATGATGTTGCAGAATATATTCTTGGTTATAGAATTCTTGCCAATGTTGCTTGGGATTTAGTTGATTATGTCATAATGCCTGTCAATATAGTGGAGAATTTTCACTGGTTGTTGGTTGTTTTCGACATAGCGGACAGGCAACTGTATGTTTATGATTCAATGGTGGCTTCACATCATCATAAGTCTGTTGAATCAACAATTGATAAGTTCTCAACCATTATCCCTTTGTATTTGTCTTGCACTGGTTTCTACGGGAAACGCAAAGACATCGACTTCAAGACAACAAAGGCATACATTAATAAATCTGTCACAGACCCCCTTACCATACAGTGGCTTGTTACGGAAATTCCACAACAAAAAGAAGGATCACTGTAATTTTCCTATCCTTTATTTCTATCCGTTTAAATATATTTATATAATAAATGGGTTAAATTTTTATAGTTTATTTATTTTATGCAGTGATTGTGGTGTTTTTGTGGCTGCATTTGCGGAGTATGTTAGCCTCGGAGATTTGGCAATCCCAAAAGAAGACCTTTCTGATATCGACCAACACCGTAGACGCTATGGAGCTCTACTTTGGGACTATGCAACAAAGAAGCAAGAAGATGGGTCGATAAGTGAAAGCGAGGTCACAGGAAGGCTAGCAAGGAGGAAGGGTGCACCTGCACAGAATGAGAGGACTAGAGTAATTAGAAGAAAGAGATAGAGTAGTATGTTGTTAGTTGACTGTTTAATTGTAGTTGTCTTTATTTTTGTAGTTTAAGTTGACAAAACTGTAGGTAATTTGCTATCTTTCTTGTTTACACTAGTTTATTTTGACTAATCTGTAATACATATTACAGATTATGAATTTACAATACTTTATATGTTTAAAGTTAACTACTTTGATTTCATTTTATAATACTTGCCTACAATTTATCTTCATATACTTTTTATGAAATACATCATAGTTAATTGTAGTTTATAGTTCCAATTAAACTACTATGCTTTATACTCTATAGTATAATATATTTGTAGTTTAATTGTTATTGAATGTAAAAAAAATATATAACTTCTACAGGTGAACTGAATATTTTTTCCTTTAAGTTATGTATGCAAAGGCAAATTGTAGTTAAAATGTAGTTAACTAATACTTTTTGTCGTTAAATTGTAGTTACATGCTAACTGAGCCCTTAAAAGATTAACACCAAAATTGTATTTGAAATGTAGTTATATATAATTATCTGTCGTTAAAATGTAGTTGCAGTCTAACAGATTCAACAGAAAACTAAACCAAACCATCTTAAAATGTTGTTTCAGATAATTACTTGTAGTTGTAGTTACATTCTAACATAGTAAATAAAATAATAACACAATCAATCTTAAAAACAAGTTAGATTCAAATTTTCTGTAGTTAAAATGTAGATACAAACTAACATAGACCATGAAAGCCTAATTTTCTTTCACAAGGCAAACTGTTAAATTTTAGCTTTCAGTAATACTGAACTCACTACTATTTATTTCTAAAAAATATTCCAGTACATAATGATCAGTTTTTTTTGGCGCATTCTTGCAAGTTCTTTTGTTATGCCCTTCACATCCACAGTTTCCACATGACACCTTGTATTTCTTTGTCTTTATTTCATCAAATGTTTTATATCTTTCCTTCTGAGGTCTGCCAGGCTGCCTTTTATCCATCGCCGGTGGCTTTACTATCTCATCCAAAATATATTGTGGCACATCCCATTTGCTTTCATCAGGAAGAGGATTTACTGGCATTTCATATGTAAGCAAAAGGTTATTCCTTGTATAATAACAACTGCAATAGTTTTCGTATGTTTCCTTCCTATGCCTTAATGCTGCCAATGCATGTGCACATGGAAGTTCATCGAGTTGAAATTGTCCACAACTACATTTCTTGTTTTGTAAACACACAATGTACCGCTTCACACCATCTATCACAGTATGTAAATGATCTGTTGAAGCCCTCACCTAAATTTCAATTAGAAATAGCAAAAATATTAGCTCAATTAGTAATAGCAGATTATATAAAGATTACCTACAAAACAGTTACAAATACAATTATATATATATAAACTACATTTACCCACAATATAAATACAATTAATCTACATTTGACTGTTAACAGTATTTTTAAAGATGAATCTGTAGTTAAAAATAACAGGTCTTACCCTTAATTTGTGAGATATTGTACTGTTATCCTCCAATTGTTTGTTGAATTTGTGGCCAAGGTATGTGAAAGTACCCTTTGCCTTCAATAACTTCTCTTTCGTCCAACGTTCAAGAAGTGTCCTCATATACTCTAATAGATCAAAGATTGGCAGCTCTCTTGCCTCTTTTGTTACAACATTCAACGACTCCGCAATGTTTGATGTCATAGTAAAAGTTCTATTAACCGTTGCATGTACTCTTGACCATCTATGATATCCAATATCATATAAGTAAGATTTCACACGCTGGTCTACCTCTTCAATTTTCAACATCAATTCATTAAATTCATCTAGTGTGTATGCCCGTGCTGTAGCAAAGTACAATTCTTGTAATTGTAGATGTCCCTTCTTGAATTTGGATCTTATATTTGTCCAAATGTGCCACATGCAAGAGTAGTGTGGCATTCCCGGATATACAATTGAGGTTGCCTTCATTATGCTCTCATTCCTATCTGAAACAACGCACATTGAAGGTCTTTCACCATATGCCTCCTTGAATTGCTCAAAGAACCACTTCCAAGACGCGTCATTTTCAGAATCAACCAAAGCATAGGCCAAGGGCAAGATAGTACCTACAATTTTGTTTCAAAGAATATTAGTTTGCAGATCTGAATATGTACAAACTACAAAATATTTACCAAATAACTACAATTAACTACATTTAACCTGTTGCATCCATGGTGCTTGCTGTCAGCATTATCCCTCTGTATGTTGACTTTAAGAATGTCCCATCCACAACCACAACTGGCCTACAATGTTGCCAACCACTAATTGATGTACAAAGAGCAATAAATGCATATAAGAAACAATTATCTGCTGATTTTTTCAATTTAACAACAGAACCAGGATAAGTTGTTTCAAGAATGTAAAAATATTTAGGTAATTTGTTGTATGAGTCAGCAGGATTCCCTCTTAAAAAGTGTAAAGCCTTTTCCTTTGCTCTCCATGCTTGCATGTAGCTTAGATTTAGTCCATGTTCGGATAACATGTCCGTTTGAATGTCCTTTGGTGTGTAAACAATCTTGGGATCACAATACTTTGGAACGACCATGCTACCAACTACTGCCGCAGTACGTTTGCGCTGTATGAATGATTCGTCCATTAAACAACAAGTGTGTTGTCGATTGAAACTCCTTATCTTGAACATTGTAGAATCATTAATTGATGTTGCCTTGAAGTGCCATTTACAATTTTCAGAAACGCATACAAGCCAGTAGCTACAAAAAAAGAATAAGGGAATTTTTTTAGTTTAATATAAACTACATTTAACTACAATTTGACTACAATATATCAACAATTTTAATTCAGTTTACATTTAAATACAATTAACTACAATTTGACTCCTTACCTTCTGTGGCTAAACCTTTTTACTCTGAACTGGAATTTCTGCATCACTGAAAAATTCTTCATTGCAGCAGCTACAGTTTGCTTGTCTTGATACACTTGTCCTTCTTCAATATATGTTTGCTTATAATCAGTTATTATATGACTTTGATATTCCTCTATAGCTGGAGATGATGGAATTTCAAGTAACTTTAACGATCCAGACGAACCTGTATAGTAACATATACATTAATGTAGAAAATTTGTAGATAAATTGAAAAAAATAATGTTTCATAAATTCCAGAACAACATTATTTGTAGTTTCATTGTAGATATATGTAGTTAATTGTAGGTAAAACATAAAAACCAGTAGATTTCTGCAATGTCGAATTAGACAAACCTGCACTTGTGCTCTCGTTTGTGATTGCCAATTCCATATTGAAATCGCTTACACTTATGCATAAAGGATATGAACCTAAGTTTTTATTCTCTTTTTTTGTCTCCATATACACATGAACACCCATATCATTACGGATCTCCATTGGAGGACAATTTTCGTTCAAAATATATTTGATTACAACAATTTTTTCTGATGTATCAATCGAAAGTTGTTCCGCGATTGTAGATATCAGATTTCCGTAGCTTGAATTATCATCAACAACAATCGCATCAACTTCAAAATTTATGTATCTTCCACAATTATCCCAATTTCCATTCACTTTAAGCATAATTGGTATTTTTGCCATCGTTTTCTATAGTTGAGATATAGTTTGTCAACTATTAATGAAGAATACTGAGAGAGACTCAGTTGAATTGATATTCGGCTTTTTGAAATTGTAGTTAGTCAGAGAATTTCGCACCTTCTGTAATTTTCGAAGCTTGAATTTCTCGAATTTGAAGAATAATGAGAGAGAATCAGTTGAATTGATATGCTTCTTTTGATTTTGTAGTTATTCAGTGATTTACGCAGCTTCAGTGTATGTTTTCAGTTTTGAATTTCTGTATTTACTGTGAAAGAATCAATCCCAGATTCTTTGCCCTGTTTTTAGCGCGCTATAATAGGCAGATTCTGTCTATTTTTTGAATTTGTATAAATTTTGTAGTTAAACCATAAACAGAGCGGGTAATTTCAATAATTTGCACAATTTTGATAATAAGGTTTAATATATAGTATACATAGGAAAATTTCTCAAAATGGAATCCCATTCCAAATGGGTTTCATGTTTGCCGACGAGTCCTTTAGGACTATAAAATTTAAAAATCCAATTCGAAATTAGATTTGATTTATAAGTCTTTCATCAATATTTTACATACAGATCTTTTTTATCTATATATATATATATATATTAATTTTCTATAATAATAGAAAACTATAATTTTGATATTAGAGCACAATAAATAATATGTAAATTACTATGACGATCTCATCTCAAAGAAAACTTTTACATCACATTCTTCAAGAGAATGTCCTATTACAGTTTATGGTAATGCTAACCATTAGATTATCCTATAAGTCGGTTCAATGATCATATCTTTATACGCATCATCCATCTAATTAATCTTTATCCCATAAAGACAATCACATAAATATCGATCTGACCGGATTACTAATGTCCAAATTAATAATCCTATGATCAAGAACAAAATTTAGATTAATTTTTAAGAGACTTTGCTCTTATTATCATGAGCTCCATCACGATGACAAATCTTAAAATTTAATCAAAGACCTTATTAAATTAATCAAGCAATTAATAATAACTATGATAAAAGAATATCAAATGCCATATATTTTTATATCAGATAACGTTCACACAAATATATTTAAATCATCAAATATGAGAATGGGTCTAGGACGTATCTACGGTATCCCTAACAGGACGCACGTTTACTAAGCGGTAGTCTGAAAAATTTACAATATAGATATAAACTGCTATGACAAAAGAGGGGGAGAATGTGACGACCCGGCCCGTCGTCACGGGAATTACCACCCCGTTGTGTTGTAATTACATAATTCATGCTTTTATATAAGTGTTAGAGTCTATCGGGGGAGTTAGGAGTGAAATTAAATTGGAAATGAGGCATATAGCCTTTTTGGAGGAAGCTTGAATAAGGAAAGTCAACCCGGAGTTGACTATTTGGTTAGAGGGCTCGGAATCGGATTCTGATGATTCGGTTAGTTCGGAAGGTGATTTGTGACTTAAGGGAGCGATCGGAATTGAATTTGGAGGCCCGGTGTAGAAATAGGCTTGAATTGGCTAAGGTTGAATTTTGGCGAAATCCGAACGGTAGGTGAGATTTTGATCCGGGAGTCGGAATGGAATTCCGACGGTTGCAGTAGCTCCGTTAGGTGATTTTGGATGTGCCTGCAAAATTTCAGGTCATTCGGACGTCGTTTGGTCGGGTTTTTCATCAAATGTGTAATTCGGAAAGTTTTAAGAAATTTAGGCTTGAATCCGTGTGTAATTGGTGATTTTGATGTTTAGGATGGTGTTTTTATGATTGGAACAAGTTCGTATCGTGTTTTGGGGTATGTTGGTGGTTTTCGTTGGGGTCCCGGGGCCTCGGGGTGAATCCGGACCATCATCCGGCATTTGGAAGCAAGAAATGGTCTGCTGAAATCTGCAGATCACTGGGCATAAAATAAGCCTTCGCGTTCGCGAAGGAAGGTTCCGCGTTCGCGAAGGCCAGGTTCAGTAAGGCATCGCGTTCGCGAGGGCGATGCCGCGTTCGCGAAGGTTGAGGCCAGTTGGCCATCGCGTTCGCGATGGATGGGTCGCGTTCGCGTAAGAGGAAAAGGTAAGGCATCGCGGACGCGTGACTTTACGTCGCGTTCGCGTAGCGTAAAAGTCGGAGGCTGAGGAATTGATCTTCGCGGACGCGTGAGAGCGTGCCGCGTTCGCGATGAAGAAAGGGAAAAAGGCATCGCGTTCGCGTGAGAGGCATCGCGAACGTAACACCCATAAACGCCATTTTTGAGTTCTAGGGAGAGAAACTCACGGGAATTGCTGGTAATTCATCGGGGATTCGTTGGAGGTAAGTTTTGTGGCTTAATTACATCATTTTAACATGAAATCCTTGGTTAAATCCCTGTAAATGGAAGATTTAAGGTGGGTTTGAGCCCTAGGCCTAAATTTAAGAAAAATACTGATTTGAGTGGGCAAATGGAGTCCGATTTTGGTAAATTTTATATGCCTAGACTCGTATCGAGATGAGGATTCCGAATATGTAATTTTTGTAATTTTTCGACAAGTGTACCAAAAGTCGGATTTTGACAACTTGTGGGTTTTGATATAAATTGGGTTATTTCGAATGAATTTCGTGAAATTAGCGTATATTGATGCATTCTCTATGACTTTGAGCAGATTTGGCATCCGAGGAGATTGATTTGCGAGGCAAGCGCAAGGCGGATTGAAGCTTCTACCGGTTCGAGGTGAGTGGTAGTAGTAAACAATACACTGAGGGTTTGAAACCCCGTTCTAGCACTTTACAGTGCTATATTGAGATGAGACACGCGTTCTATGACGGGCGTGGTAACATTGTGATAAGGGGTTCGGACTTAGTCCTTCCCGGCTAATGGAACACTGTGTTGTACAACTGTTAATGAGGTTATAACTGTACAATTGGGCTGATAGCCATGTTTGGGGCCTTGTGCCGATCTGTAGAGCATTAGGGAACCTATAGAGCTAGGTGACCTTTATATCGTGTTGGAAATATACACTCAGCCATAGCTCTAGCCGTATAGCATAATATGAGCCTGTACTAGATGTGTACATTGAGAGAGATTATCTAGGGTGGAATTCCCTGTTCTAGCTGAGTGGGCCTGAAAGGCCAAGTTTATACCGATTGAGATGAGATAGGGTCGAGGACCCACTATGAGATGTTATATTGGGCCTGAAAGGCCAAGTCTATATTAACTGAGACAGGGTCAAGGACCCATTGTGATATATTATATTGGGCCTGAGAGGCCAAGTACATACTGACTGGGATAGGGTCGAGGACCCATTATGAGGTATTATGTATATAGATACCTATTTTGGATCGGACTGCACGCCGCAGTAATATACATGTGATATACATGTAATATACATGTGGGACGGACTGCACGCCGCAGTATTATTGCGCTTGGGCTGTAGGAGCCCCTTCGGAGTCTGAGTCTGCACACGTTCCGGTGAGCGCGGTATATTATGGGATCGGGCCGCACGCCGCGGCGTATATATGTTGGATCGGACCGCACGCCGCGGTGATATATGGTGGACACTGGCTGCACGCCATAGCACCATAGCGCTTGGGCCTAGGGAGCCCCTCCGAAGTCCGTATACACCCCCGGTGAGCGCCGTCGACGTTAAATGGAGCGGGCTGCGCGCCGCAGCAGTATATGTATTGGAGCGGGCCGCACGCCGCAGCATTATACTTAATCATATCCTACTATTTACTTAGATACTTATACATTATAGACATAAGTATGTGCCTTTATATGTTGAGATGGCCGTACACCGTAGGGGTACGAGCGAGGGTTTGTTCGGTGTGGAGATCTTGTAGAGATAAACGTAGATTGGAGGTTAAAGTACTACTATAGTGATGACGTACTTGTGAAGATTGCCTTAGAACTGCTAAGTGATAGCACAGGAGTTCTTACTTTCGGTTATTATTTATTATTGTTACTCACTGAGTTGAAATATACTCACCCCACTCCCCTGCACTTTTTGTGCAGATCCACAGGTGCCCGAGAGCAGTTGAGACATTGTAGCTGCTGATCCTTGTCTACTTTTGCGGAGATTACGAGGTAGTTGCCAGCGTCCGCCGAGCTTGTTTTCTCCTTCTTTATCATCTTGTTGATTTCCTATTTGCCTAGACTTGATTGTATTAGGATGCTATTCTGTAGAGGCTCAGTCTCGTGACACCACGATATGTTTGGGACCGTATTTTGTATGTTTTACGTTTCGGTTATCACCTGATATGATCATTTATTGTTTAAGTTTAATTTGATTAATAATTGGCTGGGTTAAGGGATAATATGGTCGGGCTTGCCTAGCATTGTGTTGGGCGCCATCACGACCAGGGGTTTGGGTCGTGACAAGTTGGTATCGAAGTCTAGGTTAACAGTTCTCGCGAGTCTTGAGCCGATTTAGTAGTGTCTGGCGGATCGGTGCGGGGACGCCTGTACTTATCCTCGGGAGGCCGCAAACCTTTTTAGGAAAAGTTTCAATTCTTGGAATTCTTGTCGTGCGATTACTTTTGACTTGAACCTGAACTTTGACATTCTATTCTCTCGTAGATGGCGAGAACTCGATCATCCGGACGTGGAGGACGACCACCACTACCACCTACTAGAGGCCGTGGACGCGGTCGCGGTCGTGGCGGAGTTAGGGCGGCTGAGGCAGTGCCAGCTGACCCACAGCCCCCAGTTGCAGAGGCGCCAGCAACACCAGATCAGGCACCAGCTGTGCCCATTGCTATTCCGGGTCTACAGGAGACCCTGGCTCAGATACTAGCAGTCTGCACTCGCCTAGCACAGGCGGTTTCAGTTACTACTGCAGCAGCTGCATCAGGGATCGGGGGTGGTCATCAGACCCCCGCAGTACGCACTCCAGAGCCAGCAGTGCAGGGCTTACAAACACCAGAGGCTCCTCCAGTTCAGCCTGTGGTACCAGTTCAGCCAGCAGATCAGATTCAGGGGGACATGGTCCCAGCTATGACAGACGATGAGTAGTGTCGTCTCGAGAGGTTCACCAGGTTATCTCCTCCAGTGTTCACTGGTGCTCCGGGCAAGGACGCCCAAGGTTTTATGGATAAGTGCCGTCGGATGCTTCGTACGGCGGGGATATTGGAGTCCAGTGGGGTATCTTTCACTACCTTTCAGTTTCAGGGACCAGCCTTCGCTTGGTGGGAGGCTTATGAGCGCCGCAGGCCAGCCGGAGCAGCACCACTATCATGGCCGGAGTTCTCCACTATGTTCTTGGAGAAATGGGTGCCTCGATCTCAGAGAGAGGAGATGCGTAGGCGGTTTGAGGGTCTCCGTCAGGGGGACATGTCAGTGTCAGAGTATGAGATCAGATTTACAGAGTTGTCCAGATATGCACCGTGGTTGGTTCATTCCGACAGAGAGAGGATTGGGCGCTTCGTGGACGGCCTCATTTACCCCATTCGTATTCTGATGACTCGGGAGAGGGTTTTGAGTCGTACATTTGAGGATGCTGTGGATATTGCTCGCGACATTGAGACAGATCGTCGTAGGGAGCGGGATGAGAGGGAGGCCAAGAGGCCTCGAGGAGCGGCTAGTTCCAGTGGCACACAGACCAGAGGCCAGAGTCAGCAGAGCCGAGGTCGCTCTTTCAGGTCTTCGCAGTCGAGACGCTCAGGATCGTCGCAGATGGTCTCTTAGACAGGATTATCAGGGTTCGCACCAGAGCCAGCCAGCTCTCAGTGCCATGCCAGCTCAGAGTTCTTCACGGGCCCCATCCGCTCAGGGTTCATCTCGGCCTAGTTCATCAGCTGACCATTCCAGCGCCAGAGGTCCTTATCAGTCTCAGTACCCAGCACCGGGGAGTTGCTACGAGTGCGGAGAGTTTGGGCATCACCGTAGGGAGTGTCCCCGTCTTGTTTCCGGATCTTATCAGCAGAGGGGGCAGCCCTCGTCATCTGGTCCTTCTACTTCAGCACCCGCCCCGCCAGCTAGGGGTGAGGGTCAGACAGCTAGGGGTCGCCCTCGAGGGGGAGGCCGATCAGGCGGTCAGGCTAGATGCTATGCTTTTCAGGGCCGATCTGAGGCTGTTGCTTCTGATGATGTCATTACAGGTATTATTTCAGTCTGCCACAGAGATGCCTCGGTATTGTTTGATCCCGGTTCTACTTATTCTTATGTGTCTACATATTTTGCTCCTCATTTGGGCACGACCCGAGGGAGTCTTGAGCTTGCCAGTGCATGTATCTACCCCGGTAGGGGATACTATCGTTGTGGACCACGTATACCGGTCCTGTTTGGTCACTATTGGAGGTATGGAGACCAGAGTAGACCTGTTGCTCCTCAGCATGATTGATTTTGATGTTATATTGGGCATGGACTGGCTATCTCCATGTCATGCTATTCTGGACTGTCATGCTAAGACAGTCACTTTGGCTATGCCGGGCATTCAGAGGATCGAGTGGCGAGGCACGACCGAGTATGTACCTAGCAGGGTAATATCTTTCCTCAAGGCCCAACGAATGGTTGGGAAGGGATGTCTCTCTTATTTAGCATTTGTGCGGGAAGTCGAGGCCCAGACTCCCAGTATTGATTCTGTTCCCATTGTGCGAGACTTTCCTGATGTGTTTCCCTCAGACCTGCCGGGCATGCCGCCGGACGGGGATATTGATTTTGGTATCGATTTGGTGCCGGGCACTCAGCCTATTTCTATTCCTCCGTATCGTATGGCACCAGCTGAGTTGAAGGAATTGAAGGAGCAGCTCCAGGAACTCCTAGATAAGGGGTTTATTCGGCCGAGTGTGTCGCCGTGGGGTGCACCGGTCCTGTTTGTTAAGAAAAAGGACGGATCTATGAGGATGTGTATTGACTATCGGCAGCTAAACAAAGTAACAGTGAAGAATAAGTATCCTCTTCCTCGTATTGATGATTTATTTGATCAGCTCCGGGGAGCTAGGGTGTTCTCGAAGATTGATCTTCGTTCAGGCTACCATCAGCTGAAGATTAGAGAGTCTGACATTATGAAGACTGCATTCCGGACCGGATATGGTCACTATGAGTTCCTTGTGATGTCTTTTGGGCTGACCAACGCCCCAGCAGCATTTATGCATCTGATGAACAGTGTATTCAGGCCGTATCTTGATTCATTTATGATCGTATTCATTGATGACATACTTGTCTACTCTCGTAGCCAGGAGGAGCATGCTCGGCACTTGAGTGTTGTATTGCAGAGATTGAGAGAGGAGAAGTTGTATGCCAAGTTCTCCAAATGTGAGTTCCGGCTTGAGTCCGTGGCATTCTTAGGGCACGTGGTGTCCTGTGATGGTATTCAGGTAGATCCGAGGAAGGTCGAGGCAGTGCAGAGTTGGCCCAGACCGACCTCAGTTACTGAGATCCGTAGCTTTCTGGGATTGGCAGGGTATTATCGCCGATTCGTTCAGGGGTTCTCTTCTATTGCTTCACCCTTGACTAGATTGACTCGGAAGGGTGTTCCTTTCTTATGGTCCGAGGAGTGCGAGGAGAGCTTTCAGAAGCTCAAGACAGCACTGACCACAGCACCAGTCTTGATTCTACCGACAGCTTCAGGTTCTTATACTGTATATTGTGATGCCTCAGGAGTGGGCATTGGTTGTGTGTTGATGCGGGAGGGTAGGGTCATTGCTTATGCCTCTCGTCAGTTGAAGCCCCACGAGAAGAACTACCCTGTTCATGATTTAGAGCTAGCAGCCATAGTTCATGCCTTGAAGATTTGGAGGCATTACCGTATGGTGTCTCATGTGAGGTGTTCACGGATCATCGCAGCCTTCAGCACTTATTCAGACAGAAGGACCTTAATTTGAGACAGCGGAGGTGGTTGGAGTTGCTTAAGGACTATGATATCACTATTTTGTATCATCCAGGAAAGGCCAATGTGGTGGCCGATGCCTTGAGTCGGAAGGCGGTTAGCATGGGCAGCTTAGCTTTCATCCCAGTTGGGGAGAGGCCTTTTGCTTATGATGTTCGGGCCCTAGCCAATCGGCTAGTGAGATTAGATATTTCGGAGCCGAGTCGAGTGTTGGCTTGTATTGCTTCTCGATCTTCCTTATATGATCGCATCAGAGAGCGACAGTATGCTGACCCACATTTGCTTGTCCTTAAGGACAGAGTGCAGCATAATGATGTCAGAGATGTGACTATCGACAGTGGTGGTGTTCTAAGGATGCAGGGCTGTATATGCGTGCCCAATGTTGATGGTTTGCGGGAGTTGATACTTGAGGAGGCACACGGTTCGCGGTACTCTATTCACCAGGTGCCGCAAAGATGTACCAAGACTTGAGACAACACTACTGGTGGAGGAGAATGAAGATGGATATTGTTAGGCATGTAGCTAAGTGCCTCAATTGCCAGCAGGTCAAATATGAGCATCAGAGACCGGGCGGTGTTCTTTAGCGTATGGTTATTCCCGAGTGGAAATGGGAGAGGATCACCATGGATTTTGTTACTCGGCTTCCTCGGACAGCGAGGAAGTTTGATTCTGTATGGGTGATTGTTGATCGGCTGACTAAGTCCGCACATTTCATCCCGGTTAGTACTACTTACTCATCGGAGCGGTTGGCAGTGATCTTTATTCGGGAGATTGTCAGGTTGCATGGGGTCCCAGTGTCTATTATATCTGACAGAGGCACTCAGTTCACTTCCCAGTTTTGGAGAGCATTTCAGCGAGAGATGGGTATGAGGGTTGAGTTGAGTACAACATTTCACCCCCAGACAGACGGGCAGTCTGAGCGTACTATTCAGATCCCGGAGGATATGTTGCGGGCATGTGTGATTGATTTTGGTGGTTCGTGGGATGAATTCTTACCACTTGCTGAGTTTGCCTACAACAACAGCTACCAGTCGAGTATTCAGATGGCCCCGTACGAGGCATTGTATGGCGGACGGTGTAGATCTCCCGTGGGATGGTTTGAGCCTGGTGAGGTTAGATTGATAGGGACTGAGTTAGTCCAGGATGCTCTGGATAGAGCAAAGTTGATCCGGGAGAGGCTTCGTACGGCACAGTCTCGTCAGAAGAGTTATGCGGACCGTAGAGTTCGAGAGTTGTCTTTCATGGTTGGTGACAGAGCATTGTTGAAGGTTTCACCCATGAAGGGTGTCATGAGGTTCGGGAGGAAAGGGAAGTTGAGTCCCAGGTATATTGGCCCTTTTGAGATACTCGGGAGAGTTGGAGAGGTGGCATATGAGTTAGCCTTGCCACCCAGTTTATCCAGCGTTCATCCGGTATTCCATGTGTCTATGCTCCGGAAGTACATTGGAGATCCGTCTCATGTATTAGACTTCGGTACCATCCAGCTTGATGGTGATCTGTCCTATGATGTGGAGCCTATTGCTATTTTGGGTCGTCGGGTGAGAAAATTGAGGTCCAAGGAGATTGCATCGGTTAAGGTTCAGTGGAGAGGTCGACCCGTGGAGGAGGCTACTTGGGAGGTTGAGCAGGAGATACGGAGCAGATACCCTCAGCTATTTGAGACTTCAGGTATGTTTCTTGACCCGCTCGAGGACGAGCGTTTGCTTAAGAAGGGGAGAATGTGACGACCCGGCCCGTCGTCACGGGAATTACCACCCCGTTGTGTTGTAATTACATAATTCATGCTTTTATATAAGTGTTAGAGTCTATCGGGGGAGTTAGGAGTGAAATTAAATTGGAAATGAGGCATATAGCCTTTTTGGAGGAAGCTTGAATAAGGAAAGTCAACCCGGAGTTGACTATTTGGTTAGAGGGCTCGGAATCGGATTCTGATGATTCGGTTAGTTCCGGGAGGTGATTTGTGACTTAAGGGAGCGATCGGAATTGAATTTGGAGGCCCGGTGTAGAAATAGGCTTGAATTGGCTAAGGTTGAATTTTGGCGAAATCCGAACGGTAGGTGAGATTTTGATCCGGAGTCGGAATGGAGTTCCGACAGTTGCAGTAGCTCCGTTAGGTGATTTTGGATGTGCCTGCAAAATTTCAGGTCATTCGGACGTCGTTTGGTCGGGTTTTTCATCAAATGTGTAATTCGGAAAGTTTTAAGAAATTTAGGCTTGAATCCGTGTGTAATTGGTGATTTTGATGTTTAGGATGGTGTTTTTATGATTGGAACAAGTTCGTATCGTGTTTTGGGGTATGTTGGTGGTTTTCGTTGGGGTCCCGGGGCCTCGGGGTGAATCCGGACCATCATCCGGCATTTGGAAGCAAGAAATGGTCTGCTGAAATCTGCAGATCACTGGGCATAAAATAAGCCTTCGCGTTCGCGAAGGAAGGTTCCGCGTTCGCGAAGGCCAGGTTCAGTAAGGCATCGCGTTCGCGAGGGCGATGCCGCGTTCGCGAAGGTTGAGGCCAGTTGGCCATCGCGTTCGCGATGGATGGGTCGCGTTCGCGTAAGAGGAAAAGGTAAGGCATCGCGGACGCGTGACTTTACGTCGCGTTCGCGTAGCGTAAAAGTCGGAGGCTGAGGAATTGATCTTCGCGGACGCGTGAGAGCGTGCCGCGTTCGCGATGAAGAAAGGGAAAAAGGCATCGCGTTCGCGTGAGAGGCATCGCGAACGCGATGAAGAAATGAGGCTGGCAGAGAGAAACTCACGGGAATTGCTGGTAATTCATCGGGGATTCGTTGGAGGTAAGTTTTGTGGCTTAATTACATCATTTTAACATGAAATCCTTGGTTAAATCCCTGTAAATGGAAGATTTAAGGTGGGTTTGAGCCCTAGGCCTAAATTTAAGAAAAATACTGATTTGAGTGGGCAAATGGAGTCCGATTTTGGTAAATTTTATATGCCTAGACTCGTATCGAGATGAGGATTCCGAATATGTAATTTTTGTAATTTTTCGACAAGTGTACCAAAAGTCGGATTTTGACAACTTGTGGGTTTTGATATAAATTGGGTTATTTCGAATGAATTTCGTGAAATTAGCGTATATTGATGCATTCTCTATGACTTTGAGCAGATTTGGCATCCGAGGAGATTGATTTGCGAGGCAAGCGCAAGGCGGATTGAAGCTTCTACCGGTTCGAGGTGAGTGGTAGTAGTAAACAATACATTGAGTGTTTGAAACCCCGTTCTAGCACTTTACAGTGCTATATTGAGATGAGACACGCGTTCTATGACGGGCGTGGTAACATTGTGATAAGGGGTTCGGACTTAGTCCTTCCCGGCTAATGGAACACTGTGTTGTACAACTGTTAATGAGGTTATAACTGTACAATTGGGCTGATAGCCATGTTTGGGGCCTTGTGCCGATCTGTAGAGCATTAGGGAACCTATAGAGCTAGGTGACCTTTATATCGTGTTGGAAATATACACTCAGCCATAGCTCTAGCTGTATAGCATAATATGAGCCCGTACTATATGTGTACATTGAGAGAGATTATCTAGGGTGGAATTCCCTGTTCTAGCTGAGTGGGCCTGAAAGGCCAAGTCTATACCGATTGAGATGAGAGATTATCTAAGGTATAATTCCCTGTTCTCGCTGAGTGGTCCTGAAAGGCCAAGTCTATACCGATTGAGATGAGATAGGGTCAAGGACCCATTGTGATATATTATATTGGGCCCGAGAGGCCAAGTATATACTGACTGGAATAGGGTCGAGGACCCATTATGAGGTATTATATATATATACCTATATTGGATCGGGCTGCGCGATGTGGATTGGACTACACGCCGCAGTGATATACATGTGGAACGGACTGCACGCCGCAGTATTATTGCGCTTGGGCTGTAGGAGCCCCTTCGGAGTCCGAGTCCGCACACATTCTCAGTGAGCGCTGGTGTATATCATGGGATCGGGCTACACGCCATATGTATATATATATTGGATCGGACTGCACGCCGCAGTGATATATGGTGGACCTGGCCGCACGCCATAGCACCATAGCGCTTGGGCCTAGGGAGCCCCTCCGAAGTCTGTATACACCCCCAGTGAGCGCCGTCGACGTTAAATGGAGCGGGCTGCGCGCCGCAGCAGTATATGTATTGGAGCGGGCTGCACGCCGCAGCGTTATACTTAATCATATCCTACTATTTACTTAGATACTTATACATTATAGACATAAGTATGTGCCTTTATATGTTGAGATGGCCGTACACCGTAGGGGTACGAGCGAGGGTTTGTTCGGTGTGGAGATCTTGTAGAGATAAACGTAGATTGGAGGTTAAAGTACTACTATAGTGATGACGTACTTGTGAAGATTGCCTTAGAACTGCTAAGTGATAGCACAGGAGTTCTTACTTTCGGTTATTATTTATTATTGTTACTCACTGAGTTGAAATATACTCACCCCACTCCCCTGCACTTTTTGGTGCAGATCCACAGGTGCCCGAGAGCAGTTGAGACATTTTAGCTGCTGATCTATATCTACTTTGGCGGAGATTACGAGGTAGTTGCCAGCGTCCGCAGAGCTTGTTTTCTCCTTCTTTATCATCTTGTTGATTTCCTATTTGTCTAGACTTGGTTGTATTAGGATGCTATTCTGTAGAGGCTCAGTCTCGTGACACCACGATATGTTTGGGACCGTATCTTTGTATGTTTTGACGTTTCGGTTTTCACCTGATATGACTAACTACCGTTTAAGTTTAATTTATTTAATAATTGGCTGGTTAAGAGGATATTATGGTCGGGCTTGCCTAGCATTGTGTTGGGCGCCATCACGACCAGGGTTGGGTCGTGACAGATATATAAGGAACAAATTAAAAAAAACAAAAAGATTATTGATTTCCCTGGAAAAAAATTTAGCTTGGTCCCTCTAAAAAATAGGAGCTCATAGAAAGTTAACGTGTGTTTGGTATGAATGGAAAATATTTTTTGGAAAATATTTTCCAATTTTTCCATGTTTGGTTGGCTTAAATGTTTTGGAAAACATTTTCCTTATCAATTTATTTTCGTCCAATTTGAAGAAAATATTTTCCTTATCAAAAGAAGGGAAAATATTTTCCAAAGCTCTGTAACGACCCGGCGCGTCCCCACCACACCCCCTCTCCAAAAAATATATATTTTTTTTTTAAATTTCAGTTTTTCTATCCACCCTACTAACCCTCCACCACCACCCACCGCAAAAAAAATATTCTTTTACCTTAAATTGTTTTTTCAATTTTAAATTTCTGTTTTTTCATTTTTCTGCACCACGCAGCCCCCATCCCTACCCCCTACCCCCTCCCTCGAAAAAAAAATGTATTTTTTTTACCTTAAATTTTTTTTTTTTGCAATTTCAAATTTCTATTTTTTTATTTTTCTACACCACCCAGCCCCCACCCTACCCCCTTACCCCCTCCCCCAAAAATCATTTTTTACCTCAATTTTATTTTTTGTAATTATTAATTATTTCTTCTTTTTATTTTTCTGCACCACCCAGCACCCCGCTCTCTCCCCTCCCCTCACAAAAAAAGTATTTTTTTACCTCAAATTTTTTTTTTAAAATTTCAAATTTCTATTTTTTTTTTGTTTTACTGCCTCCTCAGCCCCGCTCCCACCCTCTGCCTCCCCCCCTAAAATTAAAATATATTTTTCAGTTTTAAATTTTATTATTTATCGATTTAAAGACTCAAATTTTACAAGTTCCAAAATTTTGAGTTTGGAGGTTTATGTGTTTGGAAGTTTACGAGTCTAAAAATTATAAAGTTTACGGGTTCGAAAATATGCGATTTTTGCGTTAAAAAGTAAAGCATCACCACTAGATCCTTTGGATTGTGTCAAGTTTTAGATACTTAGGGAAGGAGTGGGGGAGGGCTGGGGGTGGGAGGGGAGAGGTGAGAGAGTTGCATAAAAAATATTTTTCTAAAAAAACTATTTTCTACTCTAACCAAACAATAAAAAATATTTTTCGGAAAATGTTTTCCACTTACCAACCAAACAAGAGAAAATAAGTGATAAAACCACTCATTTTCCATGAAAACATTTTCTAGGAAAATATTTTTCATGGAAAACATTTTCCTTCGTACCAAACACACCCTCAATTTCATCTTCAAAATAATCAACTAATCCTGTTAGACAAAATACTTAAACGCACTATAAGTTGGGGAAAAATTAAAAGCGTAAAGGAAGTTACTTTAGCAAATATAATGAAATTTGGAATCTTAGTTTGGAAAAGCTTACTCTACTTTTGTGTTTTGTATATTTTGGACATACTGATTTGCTATTATCATTGTCCTAGACTTCTCCTCTCTCATTATTTGTCCTAGTTTGTTCTTTTTTTTTTTAAATATGTGTCACGATCCAAACTTCGATTCGGTCGTGATGACGCCTCTCGTGAAGACAAGGCTAGTCAACCAACCCATTTCGCCTTTTCAAAATAATTAAATATTGATTCACAGTTTTAGCATAATTAAATAACCACAGTCTAAATAGAGATTGCTTAATTAAGTGCGGAATTCAACCCAAAACATAGCCCGAATCGGGATGTCACAAGTCACGAGCATCTATTAGAGTATAAATACGACTACAAGGCCTGTAATATACAAAATATGACTCATAAACAAAAGGGAAAAATGCGGTGCTGCGAAATCTTTAGAAAATATCTTAGCTCAATTCAAACCTCTTTTGAAAATGACTTTTTCAACAGTTATGCAAATGAATGCAAAATAATTAGTGCAAATAAGCACAAAAATCTGCCCCTTGGGCACAACACTCACTCAATAGATAGTGCCAGGAAATCAGGTAGATACCCCGTGAAGTAACACAGACTACAGATAATGGCAAACAAATAAAATAAAATAAACACATAAACAGTATCATATAGTAACAGCTGCGACATGTAGCCCGATCCATATATCATTGCGGCCCCGTTACCTTGCATTTACATATATTATGCTTTTAAAAGAGTATTAGAGTATATCGGGTGAGTTAGGAGTGATTTGGATTGAAAATGAAACAAATAGCATGTTTGAAGAAAGCTTGAATATGAAAAGTCAACCAAGAGTTGACTATTGAGTTAGAGTGCTCGGAATCGGATTCTGATGATTCGGATAGTTCCGGGAGGTGATTTGTGACTTAGGGGAGCGATCGGAATTGAATTTGGAGGCCCGGTGTAGAAATAGGCTTGAATTGGCTAAGGTTGAATTTTGGCGAAATCCGAACGGTAGGTGATATTTTGATCCGGGAGTCGGAATGGAATTCCGACAGATGCAGTAGCTTCGTTAGGTGATTTTGGATGTGCCTGCAAAATTTCAGGTCATTCGGACGTCGTTTGGTCGGGTTTTTGATTGAATGTGCAATTTGGAATGTTTTAAGGAATTTAGGCTTGAATTCGATGCGAATTATGAGTTTTGATGTTGTTAGACGTGTTTTGAGGATTGGAGCAAGTTCGAATAAGGTATTAAGATGTGTTGGTGTGTTTGGATGAGGTCCCGGGGGCCTCGGGGTGTTTTCGGATGGTTAAACGGAAGAAAATCATGGAAATTGCAGGTTGAAGAGTCCGGTTCTGTCATTTTCGCTCCTGCGGAATTTTGGTCGCAGGAGCGAGTCCGCAGAAGCGGATATGGGAGCGCAGGAGCGGGTGTTTCGCAGAAGCGGACGCCTTTCCGCTGAAGCGGGGTCGCTGGTGCGACCCAATGATCGCGGAAGCGGACGAGGGCAATTGGGGCATGGTCCGCAGAAGCGGACGTTTCTCCGCTTGGGCGATACCGCAGAAGCGGTCAGGGACGCGCAGAGGCGGATTTTTCCGCAGAAGCGGAAGCTTCTTCGCAGAAGCGGGACCGCTTAAGCGGCCCTTGGTTCGCAGAAGCGGAAGTGGCCGGCTAGGCCTGGAACCGCAGAAGCGACCCTTTGGTCGCGGATACGGAAGCATAGAAGCGGAAAATGTTCCGCAGAAGCGAAAATCGCTGTAAGTAAGTGTATCAGAAGTTAGAAAAATTTCAGAAACATTTTAACATTTGGGGGTCTCGGCTTAAGGGCGATTTTGGGCGATTTTGAGGAGGAAATCAAGGGAAATCATCAGGTAATCAACTATGAACTCATATTATGATTAGTATTGATAATATCATGCAATTATATCATGAAAATGGAGGAATTTGGGGTAATTATGGAGGATTTAGCCCTAGTCTTGGACTTTAGAAAATCAAGGTTTTGAACGGGCAAATGGAGTCCGATTTTGGTAAAATTGATATGCTTAGACTCGTATTGAGACGAGGGTTCCAGAAATGTGAATTTCGTAAATTTTCGGAATGCGGGCCCGGGGCTCGGGTTTTGACAACTTTGGGAATTTTGATGTAAATTGAGTTGTATTGATTGGGTGTCGTCCCATTGGCCTAAATTGTTGTATTTTTACTGTATTTGATCAGGATTCTACGCGTGCGGAGCTTGATTCTCGTGGCAAGGGCATTGCGGAATAGTCGTCGCGCGGTATTGAGGTGAGTAATAGACGTGGGTGATGACCAGCGGGTTCGAAACCCCGGTATACCACTTTGTGACGCTGTATAGCGGCGAGACACGCACACTCTCGAGAGTGCGGGGTCGATCATGAACTGGAGACTACATATTAGTCCAACCTGTTGATACTGTATTATTGGCTATTCTAGAGCCGTCGAACCTCCTTCTCGGATGGTTGCATATATATATATATATTGTGATAATGGCCACTCTTGAGCCGAGGAACCCCCTTCTTGGGCGGTTGAGTATACATGTGGGCCGTGAGCCGGTTATTGGATCCCGCGAGGATCGTTATCATTGTCTTATCACATAGACATGCTAGTTTACTACTAGTCCGCGGCTATTTTCTGTTACTATGCTAATTCCAATCTCTGGAACTTGATATTACTGTTTTCCAACTGAAAAATGATAAAAGAGTTTTCAAAAACTACTTTTGAGCCTGCGAGGTTGTATCTGCATATTAGCTCACTAGTAGTGGATCGGGCTGCGCGCCGCAGCGAGATATATGTTGGATCGGACTGCACGTCCGCAGGGATATCTCTATGAGATGTGCTTGGGCTGTAGGAGCCCCTCCGGAGTCTGAACCCCCACGGTGAGCACGGGTACCCAAAATTGGAGTCGGGCTACACGCCGTAGCGGTCATATCATGCATTGCATTGCATTTAGCTACATCTGCTAGGTGTTATGCTATTTATTGGTATTTGTTGGAACAGGTACAGTGAAGATTGATTCTATGACAGGGTAGCCGATTATAGCTTTACATAGTGCTTTATTGCGGATTTCTTATCTGCGCTGTCTTACCCTTGTTTATTACCACTGAGTCTGGCGGTACTCATTTTACTCCCTGCACCTTGTGTGCAGATCCAGGTACCTCTCAGCAGTGATCCAGTAGCTGTGCGAGGCGACGTTTGTGGATATTCGAGGTAGCTGCAGAGTCCGCAGGACCCGATATTCCTTCCTACTGTCTTTTGACTTTGTATTGACATTTCTTTCCGCACTTGGTATTTTGTAAACCTTTATACATTCATGTTCTTGTAGAGGCTCATGACTCTTGACCCTTGGTCTATGGGAGTTGATGTATTATGGGACTTGGTTCCCTGTTTTCGTTATTTGCATCGCTATTGCTTCGTGATTTAATTTGCTTAAATGGGTTAAAGAGAGCTTCTAGCTCCGTTATTGTTATTAATTGGTCAGGGCTGGCTTAGCAATGTGCTGGGCGCCATCACGACCGGATTTGGGGTCGTGACAAGTTGGTATCAGAGCCTAGGTTTACTAGGCCTCGTGAGTCTTGAGCCGGTTAGTAGAGTCTTGTGGATCGGTACGGGGACGCCTGTACTTATCCTCGGGAGGCTGCGAACCTTTAGGAAAACTTCACTTTTCTTGAACTCGGTCGTGCGATCTTGTTGTTCTGAGAACTGAATTTCTATATTCTATTCTCTCGCAGATGGCGAGAACGCGAGTATCAGGACGAGGTGGACGACCTCCATTGCCACCTGTTAGAGGCCGTGGGCGCGGTCGTGCTAGAGTTAGAGGTAGGGCAGCTGAGGCAGTGCCAGTTGACCCGCCTGTTGTACCAGTTCAGGAGCAGCCCCCAGTGGTTGAAGCTCCAGCAGTCCCAGTTCAGGGCCAGACTATATCTATTGCCATTCCTGGTCTTCAGGAGACTCTTGCCTAGATTTTATCAGTGTGTTCCGGTTTGGCTCAGGTAGTTTCAGCTACCGCTACTGTAGCGACATCTCAGTCAGGGGGTGGTCAGCAGACCCCTGCAGCTCGCACACCTGATCCGGTTGTTCAGGGACGTCAGATGCCAGAGGCTGTCCCCGCTCAGGTGGTTGCACCGGTTATTCCTCCAGCTGCACCAGCTCCAGCTCCAGAGCATATGGTTCAGGTTATGCCCGAGGACGAGCAGCGTCGTCTTGAGAGGTTTGGTAGACTTCAGCCACCCCATTTCGGTGGCGTTGAGGGCGAGGATGCCCGGGGTTTCTTGGATAAATGTCAGAAGATGTTGCGTACGGCTGGTATTCTTGAGTCCGGCGGAGTTTCATTTACTACATTTCAGTTTGACTGGTCCCGCATTTGATTGGTGGGAGGAGTTTGAGAGGCGTAGGCCTGCTAGAGCAGACACCTCTCACATGGCGGCAGTTCTCTACTCTCTTTCTAGAGAAATATGTACCTCGGTCTCGTCGCGAGGAGCTACGTCGCCGGTTCGAGTGGTTGATTCAGGGGCGACATGTCTGTGACCCAGTATGAGCTCGGATTCACACGGTTGGCTAGGCATGCCACATGGATGATCCCTAATGATAGGGAGAGGATCGGGAGGTTCATTGATGGCCTCAACTACTCTATCCGTATTCTTATGACCAGCGAGCGAGTTCGGTCATCATCGTTTGAGCAGGTAGCTGATATGGCACGCTCCATTGAGGCGGATCGTCACCGAGAGAGAGGAGCGGGAGGCCAAGAGGCCTCGTGGTTCTGGTAGTTTCAGTGGTGCTCCATCTAGAGGGCATTCCCAGCAGAGCAGAGGTCGCTCATCTAGACCTTCTCATTCGGGCCGCCCAGAGCAGAGCGGAGGTTCTTATGGTCGTGGTCGACAGGGGTTTCAGCAGGGTCAGTCATCGCTTGGTGCCCTCCCAGCCCAGAGTGCAGCACCTACTTCTCCAGCACCAGGTGCATGTTATGAGTGTGGTGAGTTTGGCCACATGAGGAGACATTGCCCTCGATTACGTAGGGGCAGGACTCAGCAGAGGGATCGGCCCTCCTCTTCAGCACCATCTCAGTCTAGTAGAGGTGGAGGTCGGTCTTCTCGTGGACGCCCCAGGGGCGAGGAGAGATCCGGTGGAGGCCGGGCACGGTTCTATGCACTTCACGACGGGCGTGATGCGGTTGCCTCCGATGCTGTGATTACGGGTATCATTTATGTCTGTCACAGAGATGCCTCGTTCTATTTGATCCGGGGTCCACATATTCTTACGTGTCCTCTTATTTTGCACATCGTTTGGGTGCGACTCGTGGTATTCTTGATTTACCCGTTCATGTATCCACCCCCGTGGGTGATACGATTGTTGTGGATCATGTCTATAGATCCTGTGTTATATCTATCGGGGGTCTGGAGACCCAGGCAGAGTTGTTATTGTTGGGTATGGTGGACTTTGATGTTATATTGGGTATGGACTGGTTGTCTCCGTACCATGTTGTATTGGACTGTCATGCTAAGACAGTTACGTTGGCCATTCCTGGTATTTCTCAGATTGAGTGGCGGGGTTCGACTGTTTTCGTCCCTAGCCGTGTTATTTCGTTCTTAAAAGCTCAGAAAAAGATGGTTGAAAAAGGGTGTTTATCGTACTTAGCTTTTGTGAGAGATGTGGGAGCTGAATCTCCTAGCATTGATTCTGTACTTGTTGTGAGGGATTTCCCAGATGTATTCCCCTCAGACCTGCCGGGCATGCCGCCGGACAGGGATATTGATTTTGGCATTGACTTGGTGCCGGGCACTCGGCCCATTTCTATTCCTCCGTATCGGATGGCACCAGCTGAGTTGAAGGAATTGAAGGAGCAGCTCCAGGAACTCCTAGATAAGGGGTTTATTCGGCCGAGTGTGTCGCCGTGGGGTGCACCAGTCCTGTTTGTTAAGAAGAAGGACGGATCTATGAGGATGTGTATTGACTATAGGCAGCTAAACAAAGTAACAGTGAAGAATAAGTATCCTCTGCCTCGTATTGATGATTTATTTGATCAGCTCCGGGGAGCTAGGGTGTTCTCGAAGATTGATCTTCGTTCAGGCTACCATCAGCTGAAGATTAGAGAGTCTGATATTATGAAGACTGCATTCCGGACCAGATATGGTCACTATGAGTTCCTTGTGATGTCGTTTGGGTTGACCAACGCCCCAGCAGCATTTATGCATCTGATGAACAGTGTATTCAGGCCGTATCTTGATTCATTTGTAATCGTATTCATTGATGACATACTTGTCTACTCTCGTAGCCAGGAGGAGCATGCTCGGCACTTGAGTGTTGTGTTGCAGAGATTGAGAGAGGAGAAGCTGTATGCCAAGTTCTCCAAATGTGAGTTCTGGCTTGAGTCCGTGGCATTCTTAGGGCACGTGGTGTCCTGTGATGGTATTCAGGTGGATCCGAAGAAGATAGACGCGGTGCAAAGTTGGCCTAGACCGACCTCAGCTACTGAGATTCATAGTTTCATGGGATTTGCATGGTATTATAACCGATTTGTTCAGGGATTCTCTTCCATTGGTTCACCCTTGACTAGATTGACTCAGAAGGGTGTTCCTTTTGTGTAGTCCGAGGAGTGTGAGGAGAGCTTTCGGAAGCTCAAGACAGCATTGACCATGGCACCAGTCTTGATACTGCCGACAGCTTTAGATCCTTATATTGTGTATTGTGATTCCTCGGGAGTTAGCATTGGTTATGTATTTATGCAGGAGGGTAGGGTCATTGCTTATGCTTCTCGCCAGTTGAAGCCCAATGAGAAGAATTACCATTGTTCACGATTTGGAATTAGCTGCTATTGTTCATGCCTTGAAGATTTGGAGGCATTATCTATATGGTGTATCTTGTGATGTATATACGGACCACCGTAGCCTTCAGCATTTGTTTAAGCAGAAAGATCTAAATTTGAGGCAGCGGAGATGGCTTGAATTGCTTAAAGACTATGATATTACTATCTTGTATCATCCGGGAAAGCCAATGTAGTGGCTGATGCATTGAGCCGGAAGGCTATTAGTATGGGCAGTTTGGCGTATATTCCGGTTGGGGAGAGACCCCTAGCAGTTGATGTTCAGGCGTTAGCTAACCAGATGGTAAGGCTGGATATTTCTGAGCCCGGTCGGGTGATGGCTTATGTAGTAGCTCGTTCTTCTTTATATGATCGTATTCGAGAGCGCCAGTATGATGATCCACACTTACTTGTCCTTAAGGACAGAGTTCAGCATGATGATGCTAGGGATGTCACTATTGATAGTGATGGTGTGTTGCGGATGCAAGGCCGGATATGCGTGCCCAATGTTGACGGCCTTCGTGAATTGATATTGGAGGAAGCCCATAGCTCGCGGTATTCTATTCATCCAGGAGCCGCGAAGATGTACCAGGATTTGAAGCAGCATTACTGGTGGAGAAAGATGAAGAAAGATATTGTGAGCCATGTGGCTCGGTGTCTAAACTGTCAGCAGGTCAAGTATGAGCATCGGAGACCTGGTGGTGTATTCCGACGTATTGATATTCCGGAGTGGAAGTGGGAAAGAATAACTATGGACTTTGTTAGTGGACTCCCTCGGACAACGAGGAAGTTTGATTCAGTTTGGGTGATTGTGGATAGGCTGACTAAGTCAGCTCACTTCATCCCAGTGTGTACTACCTATACCTCGGAGCGGTTGGCAGAGATATTCATCCGTGAGATAGTGAGATTGCATGGAGTTCCTATTTCCATTATATCAGACAGAGGTACCCAGTTCACATCTCAGTTCTGGAGGACATTTCAGCGAGAGTTGGGTTCACAGGTAGAGTTGAGCACAGCATTTCATCCACAGACGGATGGGCAGTCTGAGCGTACTATTCGGATATTGGAGGACATGTTGCGTGCTTGTGTCATTGATTTTGGTGGTTCATGGGCTGATTATTTGCCTTTGGCGGAGTTTGCTTACAATAATAGCTATCAGTCCAGCATTCAGATGGCGCCGTATGAAGCTTTATATGGGAGGCGGTGTAGGTCTCCGGTTGGTTGGTTCGAGCCCGGCGAGGCTAGGTTGTTAGGGACAGAGTTAGTCCAAGATGCCTTAGATAAGGTGAAGGTGATTCAGGAGAGACTTCGCACAGCTCAGTCGCGTCAGAAGAGTTATGCGGACCGGAAGGTCCGAGATGTGTCTTATTCAGTAGGTGAGAAGGTGTTGCTGAAAGTTTCGCCTATGAAGGGTGTTATGAGGTTTGGAAAGAAAGGGAAGTTGAGCCCGAGGTTTATTGGACCTTTTGAGGTGCTTAGGAAAGTTGGGGAGGTGGCTTATATGCTTGCTTTGCCACCCAGTTTGTCGGGAGTTCACCCGGTGTTCCATGTATCTATGCTCCGGAAGTATGTCGGAGACCCGTCTCATGTGTTGGACTTCAGCACGATACGGCTAGATGAGGATTTGACTTATGATGTGGAACCAGTAGCCATTTTGGGTCGACAGGTTCGTAAGCTGAGATCTAAGGATATAGCTTCAGTGAAAGTGCAGTGGAGAGGTCGTCCTGTGGAGGAAGCAACTTGGGAGACCGAGCAGGAAATGCGGAGCAGATATCCACACTTATTTGATGCTCCGGGTATGTTTCTTAACCCGCTCGCGGACGAGCGTTTGTTTAAGTTGGGGAGAATGTAACGACCCGGCCCGTCGTTACGGGAATTTCCACCCCGTTACCTTGCATTTACATATATTATGCTTTTAAAACGGTATTAGAGTATATCGGGTGAGTTAGGAGTGATTTGGATTGAAAATGAAACAAATAGCATGTTTGAAGAAAGCTTGAATATGAAAAGTCAACCAAGAGTTGACTATTGAGTTAGAGTGCTCGGAATCGGATTCTGATGATTCGGTTAGTTCCGGGAGGTGATTTGTGACTTAGGGGAGCGATCGGAATTGAATTTGGAGGCCGGTGTAGAAATAGGCTTGAATTGGCTAAGGTTGAATTTTGGCGAAATCCGAACGGTAGGTGAGATTTTGATCCGGGGGTCGGAATGGAATTCCGACAGTTGCAGTAGCTTCGTTAGGTGATTTTGGATGTGCCTGCAAAATTTCAGGTCATTCGGACGTCGTTTGGTCGGGTTTTTGATTGAATGTGCAATTTGGAATGTTTTAAGGAATTTAGGCTTGAATTCGATGCGAATTATGAGTTTTGATGTTGTTAGACGTGTTTTGAGGATTGGAGCAAGTTCGAATAAGGTATTAAGATGTGTTGGTGTGTTTGGATGAGGTCCCGGGGGCCTCGGGGTGTTTTCGGATGGTTAAACGGAAGAAAATCATGGAAATTGCAGGTTGAAGAGTACTGGTTCTGTCATTTTCGCCCCTGCGGAAAGTTGGGCGCAGGAGCGAGTCCGCAGAAGCGGATATGGGAGCGCAGGAGCGGGTGTTTCGCAGAAGCGGACGCCTTTCCGCTGAAGCGGGGTCGCTGGTGCGACCCAATGATCGCGGAAGCGGACGAGGGCAATTGGGGCATGGTCCGCAGAAGCGGACGTTTCTCCGCTTGGGCGATACCGCAGAAGCGGTCAGGGACGCGCAGAGGCGGATTTTTCCGCAGAAGCGGAAGCTTCTTCGCAGAAGCGGGACCGCTTAAGCGGCCCTTGGTTCGCAGAAGCGGAAGTGGCCGGCTAGGCCTGGAACCGCAGAAGCGACCCTTTGGTCGCGGATACGGAAGCATAGAAGCGGAAAATGTTCCGCAGAAGCGAAAATCGCTGTAAGTAAGTGTATCAGGAAGTTAGAAAAATTTCAGAAACATTTTAACATTTGGGGGTCTCGGCTTAAGGGCGATTTTGGGCGATTTTGAGGAGGAAATCAAGGGAAATCATCAGGTAATCAACTATGAACTCATATTATGATTAGTATTGATAATATCATGCAATTATATCATGAAAATGGAGGAATTTGGGGTAATTATGGAGGATTTAGCCATAGTCTTGGACTTTAGAAAATCAAGGTTTTGAACGGGCAAATGGAGTCCGATTTTGGTAAAATTGATATGCTTAGACTCGTATTGAGACGAGGGTTCCAGAAATGTGAATTTCGTAAATTTTCGGAATGCGGGCCCGGGGCTCGGGTTTTGACAACTTTGGGAATTTTGATGTAAATTGAGTTGTATTGATTGGGTGTCGTCCCATTGGCCTAAATTGTTGTATTTTTACTGTTATTTGATCAGATTCTACGCGTGCGGAGCTTGATTCTCGTGGCAAGGGCATTGCGGAATAGTCGTCGCGCGGTATTGAGGTGAGTAATAGACGTGGGTGATGACCAGCGGGTTCGAAACCCCGGTATACCACTTTGTGACGCTGTATAGCGGCGAGACACGCACACTCTTGAGAGTGCGGGGTCGATCATGAACTGGAGACTACATATTAGTCCAACTTGTTGATATTGTATTATTGGCTATTCTAGAGCCGTCGAACCTCCTTCTCGGATGGTTGCATATATATATATATATATTGTGATAATGGCCACTCTTGAGCCGAGGAACCCCCTTCTTGGGCGGTTGAGTATACATGTGGGCCGTGAGCCAGTTATTGGATCCCGCGAGGATCGTTATCATTGTCTTATCACATAGACATGCTAGTTTACTACTAGTCCGCGGCTATTTTTGTTATTATGCTAATTCCAATCTCTGGAACTTGATATTACTGTTTTCCAACTGAAAAATGATAAAAGAGTTTTCAAAAACTACTTTTGAGCCTGCGAGGCCGTATCTGCATATTAGCTGACTAGTAGTGGATCGGGCTGCACGCCGCAGCGAGATATATGTTGGATCGGACTGCACGCCGCAGGAATATCTCTATGAGATGTGCTTGGGCTGTAGGAGCCCCTCCGGAGTCTGAACCCCCACGGTGAGCACGGGTACCCAAAATTGGAGTCGGGCTACACGCCGTAGCGGTCATATCATGCATTGCATTGCATTTAGCTACATCTGCTAGGTGTTATGCTATTTATTGGTATTTGTTGGAACAGGTACAGTGAAGATTGATTCTATGACAGGGTAGCCGATTATAGCTTTACATAGTGCTTTATTGCGGATTTCTTATCTGCGTTGTCTTACCCTTGTTTATTACCACTGAGTCTGGCAGTACTCATTTTACTCCCTGCACCTTGTGTGCAGATCCAGGTACCTCTCAGCAGTGATCCAGTAGCTGTGCGAGGCGACGTTTGTGGATATTCGAGGTAGGTGCAGAGTCCGCAGGACCCGATATTCCTTCTTACTGTCTTTTGACTTTGTATTGACATTTCTTTCCGCACTTGGTATTTTGTAAACCTTTATACATTCATGTTCTTTAGAGGCTCATGACTCTTGACCCTTGGTCTATGGGAGTTGATGTATTATGGGACTTGGTTCCCTGTTTTCGTTATTCGCATCGCTATTGCTTCGTGATTTAATATGCTTAAATAGGCTAAAAGAGAGCTTCTAGCTCCGTTGTTTATATTGATCAGATAATGGCAAACAAATAAAATAAAATAAACACATAAACAGTATCATATAGTAACAGCTGCGACATGTAGCCCGATCCATATATCATTGCGGCGTGCAGCCCGATCCATATGTCGTCGACAACGCTTACTAGGGGTGTGCAGACTCAAGGAGGGGCCCCTTACGGCCCAAGCACAATATCAAGTCATCTCGTGGCATCAAATTCAGACCCCCGACCTCATATCGGTACCAGTATAACACTGTTGCGGCGCGCAGCCGATCCCATAGTATACCCACAACATAGGTTGTCGGCCTCACTCAGTCAGATAAAATCATCACAAGCCCCTCGGGCATTAGTACACAGTAGTTCTCAGCCCAAAACATCATTTAGAAATATAGTTTAAGTCTCAAAATTGAGTTAAAATGGCTAAGTTATAAAATAGTGAAAAAACAGTATGACTGAGTTCAAATAATAAGTCAAAACATTAAGGAAATAGTGATAATAATTTTCGGAGGGTTCAAATAGTTGGCACAAAGCCCAAATTTGACAATCAACCTAAATCATAATGATAACAAGTAAGTTTCAGTCAAATACACGGTAAATTCATCAATCGGTATGGACCAAGTCACAATCTCCAACGGTGCTCTACCCCACGCTCGCTATCCAGCGTGCACGTTACCTCAATATAGTACTACGATGTGCAATCCGGAGTTTCAAATCCTCGGTATATCATTTACAATCAGTACTCACCTCGAACTGGTAAAATCTCTAGCTCGCGACGCCCTTTCCCCTCAAATCGTCCTTCACACGCGTCGAATTTATCCAAACATAGAACGAATACATCACAATATGCTAAGGGAACAAAGCCCAAGCGAAAACAATCAATAACGGGCACAAATCTCGAAATTACCAAAACTCGATCCCCAGGCCCACTTCTCGAAACTCAGAAATTTTTACATCAACGGGTTCTTTATCACTCCATGAGTACATACATATCAAAAATATAAGAATCGGAGTCCAATTGGCTCCTCAATTCCTCAATTAATCCCTCTTAAACTCAAGCCCTAAACCTTTACTTTTAGTCCTTTAATTTCTTAAGTTTCAGTCCCCATCCATGAAATATTACCATAGAAGTGTGCTTTAGGTCCAAAACCCTTACGTTATCGAAGTTCTCTTGAAATCTCCCTTCGAAATCGACCAATAGCTCTCAATCCGAAGTTAAAAATGGCTCGCGAAGAAAGGATTTATACACAGTCTGCCCACGGGTTTTCGCATCTGCGACCCCTCCACCGCTTCTGCGGTACCGCATTTGCGGTCAAAAGTCCGCTTTTGCGGATCTTACTTAAAAATCCAAAAGTCGCTTCTGCGACAGCTCTTCCGCATCTGCGACTTCGCAGATGCGGCCTCCTCAACTGCTTCTGCGAAAACTGCTCAACACACTAACTCTCGCATATGCGATCTCCTCCTTCGCACGTGCGAAACCACACCTGCGGTTCCCAAGCCGCAGGCAAAAACACCTGAAGCAACATATTTTTTTGTTGTGAAATTTCTTAAGTCCAAATTCTTCCTGTTAGCCATCTGAAATCATCCCGAGGCCCCTGGGACCTCAACCAAAAGTACCAACACTTTCTAAAACCTTATTCAGACTTGTTCCAATCATCAAAACACCCCAAGCAACACCAAATCTATCAATTCACATCGAATTCAAGCCTAAGCTTTCCAAAAACTTCTGAAACACACTTTTGATCAAAAACCCAACCAAACCACATCCGAATGACCTAAAATATTGCACGCACATCCCAAAGGACATAACGAAGCTACATCAACTCTCGGAATTCCATTCCAACCCTCAGATCAAAATCTCATCTACAAACCGAAAATCGCCAAAATACTAACTTCGCCAATTCAAGCCTAATTCTACACCGGACCTCCAAAAACCAATTGTGATCATGCTCCTAAATCATAAATCACCTATCGAAACTAACCAATTAATAAAAATTACGATCCGAGCTCATAAATAAATAAGTCAACTCTTGGTCAAACCTTTCAAATTCAAAGTTCAACTGAAATTGTTCTTTCAAATTCATTCCGATTTTCCTGAAACCAAAAATCAACGATATGCATCAGTCATAATACATTACACGGGGAAAGTCTTGCCTGAGAGCTGGCGATCAAAGTGCAAAATCTCAAAACGGCCAGTCAGATCGTTACAATATCGACATCACTTATTAAAAATTCTGTATGATGGAACAATACTTTTGATATCTTACAAAGACATATTTCAAAACTATGGGTGTGTTTGGTACGAAGGAAATGTTTTCCATGGAAAATGTTTTCCTAGAAAATGTTTTCATGGAAAGTGAGTGGTTTTATCACTTATTTTCTCTTGTTTGGTTGGTAAGTGGAAAATATTTTTCGGAAAATATTTTCTATTGTTTGGTTAGAGAGTAGAAAATAGTTTTTTTTAGAAAAATATTTTTTATGCAACTCTCCTCACCCCTCCCTCCCACCTCCCCCACCCCCACTCCTTCCCTAAGTCTCTAAAAATTTACACAATCTAAAGGAACTAGTGGTGATGCTTTACTTTTTAACGCAAAAACCGCATATTTTCAAACTCGTAAACTTTATAATTTTTAGATCCGTAAACTTCCAAACACATAAACCTCCCAACTCATAATTTTGGAACTTTTAAAATTTTGAGTCTTTAAATCGATAAATAATAAAATTAAAAACTGAAAAATATATTTTAATTTTAGAGGGGAGTAGAGGGTGGGAGCGGGGCTGGGGGGCAATAAAACGAAAAAAAATAGAAATTTTAAATTTCAAAAAAAAATTTGTGGTAAAAAAATACTTTTTGTTGTGGGGGGGGGGAAGTGGGGGGTTGGGTGGTGCAGAAAAATAAAAAGAAGAAATAATTACAAAAACAAATTGAGGTAAAAAAATAATTTTTGGTGGGAGGGGGTAGGGTGGGGGCAAGGGTGGTGAAGAAAAATAAAAAAATAGAAATTTGAAATTGCAAAAAAAAAAAATTAAGTTAAAAAAAATACATTTATTTTTCGGGGGTAGGGGTGGGGGCTGCGTGGTGCAGAAAAATGAAAAAACAGAAATTTGAAATTGTAAAAAAATAAATTTAAGGTAAAAAAATATCTTTTTTTCGGTGGGTGGTGGTGGATGGGTAGTAGGGTGGATGGAAAAACTAAAATTTAAAAAAAAAAAAAAAAACTTTTTTGGCGAGGGGGTGTGGTGGATTGGTGAGGGTGATAAATGTTGAGAAGGAGCTTTGGAAAATATTTTCCCTTCTTTTGATAAGGAAAATATTTTCTTCAAATTGGACGAAAATAAATTGATAAGGAAAATATTTTCCAAAACATTTAAGCCAACCAAACATGGGAAAATTGGAAAATATTTTCCAGAAAATATTTTCCATTCATACCAAACACACCCTATGTCTAGATTCATTTTCTTACAATTATATTAATGAGTAATTATTATAGCAATTATCTTAAATATATTTGTAATAAAAAATTAATTTAATATTGAATTTAATTGGAACAAAATAAATCTGATTACTGAATGCTCATTAGTGGGTAATTTGAACGTTACTGTTAAAAGAATAATTGACCATGTATAGCCTTAATGGCTTTGAATTTTAACTTTTTTTGTATGCTTTGAAATGCCTTTATGGCTTGGACAGTTTTCATATGAGATTGTGCATTTCTTTTGCACTATTCATATTACTGTGATTTTACATCTTAAAAAGTGTGTGAAGAAAAAAGTAAAAGCTTTCTTTCTATTTTCTTCTATTGTGCTGAGTTTATTTTGATTAATTTTGTTGTTTATGCTCCTAGTTATACTAGAAGAGTTTATTGAATCCTGGGGAATACGCCTAATTTTGTTCATTACAGTGTAGGCGAAATATCCTTAAGGACAATATCTTTGACACGCCTCAAACTAAATCCTCTATTCTCCATATCATCTAATATTTTTCCAACAATCTTAAGGATATTTCACACTTTACTGTTATGGAGAATACCGATTGCAATATTTTGGTTGATACTCTTACACACAGGGGCGGATTTAGGCCGGCGCAAGGGTGTTCACCCGAACACCCTTCACCAAAAAATTACACTGTATATATAAGGTAAAATCTATTTTTTATCTCTATATATTAAATTTTGAACACCCTTAACACTATCCAAAAGTGTAGTTTAGTGGTCAATGGTGTTCAAAATTTACATAAGGTCAAGAGTTTAATTCCCTAGTAGCTATAATTTTTTTTTGAACACCCTTCATGAAGGTTCTGGCTCTGCCACTGCTTACACATGATACACATACTAGTTCAACTATTGTTCTAATTCAGCCCAGTGACGTATCAATTTTTTCATCCATTTTCTTTTCTTCAAAGCAGGTAAAGGTAAGATTTATATTGGGTAGTTTATTTCTTGGACTCAAAGTGTACAACCTCATTTTGTGCATATGAATTTTAATGCATTGAGTTACAAAGAACTTCAATTGATTTACATATAAGCTTCTTAAACAGGTAGTGGTTGAACGAAGAGAACTTATAATTTTGTAAGTATATTAGTAGTGGTTTGAATATCTGAGTCACTACAATAAACTTAGTGACTTGTGTGTTGTCTAAATTTCTTTTAATTGGTGAACAAGAGAAGTCTCATGTTGGAGTGTTTTTATCTCCTAAATTATTACGTTAGCGCTCCGTTATTTTATACCTACCAATAAGATAGGGAATTTGCTTATCTTTCCATTACTAGAACTTGCAATTACCATTTTAAAAGGCTTAAATAATGTTGATGAATTAAGATTAAAATAATGTTGATGAATTCTTTGTTTTGAGAAAGCTAGTGGATCCATGACATTTCTTGATGAGCTTGAGTTCTTTGCCTTTGGGTTAGCTATGAAACTTGCGACTAATTCAACTATCGGTTAGTTTCTCAAATGCCTTAGCTTTGAGAACTCCTTGCTATTTTGTCAAGATCTGGATTTTCCACCCTCAGAAGTTGTGATGGTGCCTACTCGTGAAAGCTAGACAAGCCGACTGTTATAGATTCATTACTCTTTTTACTTAGTCTTTCTAATAGTTCAATATAATAGGTGATCAAACAGCGGAATAATTAAAATAACCAAAGATGCAGAAGACGAAACTTACTAGTTTACCAAACATTGATACATGAATCTGAATACAACTCTAACCAAAATTTAGTGTCACAAAGTCACGGACTATCTACGAATACCACAAACAGAGGTATGAAAGATTTATACAACGATGTCTCTGAAATGCATAAAAAAACCAGAATGAGAAGATAGAAGGAGACGCCAAGGCATGCGGACGCCTAATGGACTGAAGGCAGCCACCTCACAGAGGTGCAAAAGCTACAGCACCGGGATTTGCACACAATGCAGAGTGTAGTATCAACCGACCCCTTGTGCTGGTAAGTGCATAGTCTAACCTCGACGAAGTAGTGACGAGGCTAGGACCAAACTACCAAATAAACTTGTGCAGTTAAATCAAATACAAAAATATAAAGGCAGATATTTACAATTAAAGATAGGAGGGGGGAAAACATGTTGCAGGGAGTATCAGATAACAACAGAATACCAATAGAGGAACGTAAGGATACGACAATTCAATTTCCAAAGAAGAATAAGGAAAATCAGAAAAATCGTTGCGGCGTGCAATCCGGTCCCATTTCACATAATACCATTGTGGCGTGCAACCCGATCCCATTTTATATCAAACTATTGCGGCATGCAACCCGATCCCATTTCACATAATACCGTTGGTGCGTACAACCCGATCTTATTTCACATAATACCATTGCAACGTGCAACCGATCCCATTTTACATGATACCGTTGTGACGTACAACCCGATCCCATTTCACATAATATTATTATGACGTGAAACCCGATCCCATTTCACAAAATACCATTACAGTATGCAGCCCGATCCCATTTCACATAATACCGTTGTGACGTGCACCCCGATCCCATTTCATATAATACCATTGCGGTGTGCAACCCGATCCCATATACAATTCAACATCAAGCATAAAAGAATCCAGCAAGAGAACAAGAATATAATAACAACATCCCAGCAAGGGAGACAATATCATAAGCAATAACATTCCGGCAAGGGAAACAATGTCATAAATAATAACATCTTGTCAAGGGAGATAATAATGATAATCATCATACTAAGCATGAATAAATCACAATGGAGTCACAACTATTACAATATGAGACTCACGGGCATGATTGACACCGACGTATAGATACTCGCCACCATGCATATATGTCGTACTCTACAATTAACACATAGCAAATAAGACACAATTCCTAATCCCTCAAGATAAAGTTAGACCAAATACTTACCTCAAAGCCACGAACACAATTCAAGCCTCAACTACTGCTTTACCTCTTGTTTCCACCACCAATTCGCTTGTATCTAGCCATAAGTTACTTAACAATATCAATAAATGCTAAATGATTCAATTCTAATGCATGAAAATAGATTTCCCAATAATTTTCCAAAAAGTCAAAAATCGACCTCGGGCCCACATGGTCAAAACCCGAGGTTCGAACCAAACTCCGATTACCCATTCACCCATGAGCTCAAATATATAATTTGTTTTTAAATCGAACCTCAAATCGAGGTCCAAATCCCCAAAATTTAAAAATCCTAAGTTCTACAAAACACCCAATTTTCCCCATGAAAATCCTTGATTTTGAGTTGTAATCATGAAAAGATGGATTAGATTGAAAGAACTCAGTTAGAAAGGACTTACTAATAATTTGGAAGAGTAGTTGCCTTTGAAAAATCGCCCAAGGATGTTTTAGGTTTGAGAGGGTTTGAAAATGAGAAATTTTCGGCTAAGTTATGATTTAGCAAGTTGCAGATATCGCAATTGCGACCATGGTACACAATTGCGAACCCCTTCAAAACCCGCTGACTTCGCAAATGCGAAGAATATGTCGCATTTGCGACCATGAAGAAATTTGTTCACCTTCGCATTTGCGATAAATGTGTCGTATTTGCGACCAAGGCTTGGTTTGCATTTGTGACACTGGGGTCGCAATTACCAAGCCTATCTTCTTCTCAATTGTGAAGCCTTATCTCGCAATTGCTAGATCAGAGGCCTGGGCAAAATACAAGATACCAGCAATTGCTCCTAAGTCCAATTTCTATCTGTGGTCGATCTAAAACTCACCCGAGCCCTCAGGGCTCCAAACCAAATATGCACGTAAGTCCAAAAATATCATACAGACTTGCTCGTGTGATCAAATCATCCAAATAACATCAATAACAATAAATTTAGCATCAAAATAAAAGAAAAATCTCATGAACTCTTAAGTTCCATTGTTAACAACCAATGGTTCGATTCACGTCATATCAAGTCCGTTTCATACCAAATTTTACAGACTCAATTTAAACACCATAAAAGACCTGTACAGGGCTCCGAAACCAAAATACAGGGCCCGATACCATCAATTCAAACTCATTTAAGATTCCAAAAACTTTTATAATTTTAGTTAAACAATTTTCTTCAAAAATTCATTCGGGCTTGGGACCTCGAAATTCAATTTCGGGCATACGCCCAAGTCTCATATTTTTTTACGGATCCTCCAAGACCATCAAATCATGGATCCGGATCCGTTTACCCAAAATGTTGACCGAAGTCAACTTAAATTCATTTTAAAAGCAAAATTTATAATTTTTTTTAGATTTTCACATAATGGCTTTCCTGATACACGCGCGGACTGCGCACACAGATGGAGGTGAGACAAAAAGGAGGTTTTAGGGCCTTTTCAAACATAAAGAACAAGATGACGTAAACGAAATGATATAACGGCCCGATCGGTCATTTTAAACTTTTGCACTTTGATCGCTAGTTTTCGGACATGACCTGCCCCGTGATAGGTATTATGACTAATATAGACCGTTGATTTTGATTTTCAGGAAGATTTGGAATGAATTTGAAAGAAATAGTTTCAGTTGAAAGCTTTGAATTTGAAAGATTTGACCGAGAGTTGACTTACTTGTATATGAACTCGGGTTGGAGTTTTTATGATTTGGTTAGCTTCTTTAGATGATTTGTGACTTAGGAGTGTGATCGTAAGTGATTTTGGTGGTTCAATGTAGAATTAGGCTTGAATTGGCGAAGTTAGTATTTTGGTGAATTACGATCGATATGTGGGACACCTCCCTTTTTACTACCCCGCACATGCGTAAGGTGTATGAACACACTTGTAGGGTATACCCCGACGTTTAATTATCCGAGACGAATAAAATAACGTAAGGGAAGGAGTTTTTCCAATTTAAGGACAATCGGTTCGGGATTTCATTAGAGATTAATCAGAGTCGCCACTTGGGAATGACAATGGTGTCCCAAGTCACCGGTTGATCCCGAATCCGAGGAATTTTGACTCTTTGAAATGTCTGCGAAGCAGAGGTCCGGATAAGGAACTCTGTTAACCCGGGAGAAGGTGTTAGGCACTCCCGGATTCCGTGGTTTTAACACGGTCACTCCACTGTCGTTTTTGACTTTTGTTTGACTTAGTTATAGATTTTAACAACATAATTTGCTTTTACGTTAAATATCATTTTTAGGAATTTGCGGTATCGCGAAAACACGCCTCGAGTCATACCGCAACCAGTACGCCTATGACTTTTGGTGTATTTCAGCTTTACCGAGATTTGGATTTGAGTCGCACCAAGTGCGCACTCGTTCGTAGGAAGGTATATTAAAAGTCGTGCCCTAAAGTAATGTCTATCGGCTTTTAAATCTTTTGGGAGAAGCTATGGAATTGGCTATTAGCTTTCCCGAATCTATTTGTATTATATCATTACTAAATGGGGGCCTCGATTGTTATTCGGGCGAGGCTCGTCCCAATTTTCATTAAAAGATACTAGTATTTAACTAGGTTTTCTATATTTGTTTTTTCCTTAATCGTGTCTCAATAATAAAAATCCTAGGCCCGTCGAATTTGATTATTTAATTGGGCCTGGTTCTTCATCTTTATACCGGATGTGCCTAAGCAGTCTTCGGGTCTTTATTTGGGCAGCTCAATCGAATGGTATCATGGTTCAGGCCCACGTATTGTTTTGGGCCCAAACTGGATTGCAATGACAGAAATATGATATAGAATTCATGTAACAGAAACAATGCTCAGAATTGAAGATGGAAACAAAATCATTTTTATTGATCACTGAACATGTAAGTGAAACCAGTACAGCAAAAACAATAATCTTAAATCAATGAAAATTCAATTAATTATCCTCATTGTGTGCTCTTAAATAAGAATCTATACTAATGTTTTAATTACTCAGTGGTTCAAAAATCTAAAATCACTCCTTAATTAATTACAAGACCTACTCGAAGTGGTTTAATCAGTTATTATCTACGTCTAGAAAAATTGAAAGAGCCATTAAATTCATTTTTAACTACACTGTTGTATTCGTTACATGTTAAGCCTTTCTCATCACAGTTCATCTTAATTAACCCATTACAATATCCAATTATCAACTTGTTCAGACTTAAACAGGTGTGAACCTAAATCCGCAAACCAATTAATCATATATATGAGCAATGACTATACACGTATCTATGACTAAGTGATTCAAAAGGTTTAAACATGATTGAACAACTGATTTTCTTACCAAGGCTTAGTTCTAGTTTTAATAGTATTCCTATTTAACTAGTGATAAGTGATCTGCGCTAATACTACTACTTCACTGCTGATTTCCTCATGAATTTTATTACCAGATTATTAGTCTAGCAGGTCTTATTAACTTGTATTTTAGAACCTTTACCTATTTAGACTAAGTGGCAAACTATCTACATTATACTACTACTACTACTAGTTACTACCACTACTATACTATTACACTGTTTCTATTCTTGTTCTTCAGCTACTTCATATTACATCAGCCAAACTATAAACGCTGAAATTAACTAAAGACGATACAAGATCATAACAAAGGAATTAAAAATAGACTTCATTTCATTATCTCAGCAGTTACATCTTCAGTGGATTGAGAAATGTACCTGGGTCAAATGAAAGAACACCAATGAGTCTAAGGGGACAGAAGCAAGTTTCAGCAATGGATTCAAGCAAAATCAATGCAACAGTGAGAAAGCACAGCAACAGCAACACAGCAACAATGGAAGAATAACCCAGCAAAAAACGAGCTAAGAAACCCAGCAAGAATAGATTAAACCCAAAGCTCTCACACTCGGAATTTCCAGAACTAATGACTGCTAAATTGCTATGTTTTTCTAGTGTTTTTCTCAGCAATTAGCTCAAGTATGAATTTCAGATTATTCTTAGAATTGGAATCCCAAATATTATCTCAGATTGTTATACAGTGGAATCCCCCTTTTTTCAGCCCCTTTTTGAGATATTTATAGCTAACCTTTTAGGGCTGAATACTTGGGGAGGAAGTAATGGTATTAATCCCACTTCCCCCCTCCTAAAATTACCTATTCTACACTTTAGTCCCATTTTCAGTTACTAAAACCCTTCCAGCATGTGCTGGAAGGTTCTAAAGATTCTCTTTTATGGCCTTTTACTAGTATAACCTTAGGGGTTTGAGATTTTTACAGATTTCCCATTTTTAGGAGACCATTATACCCCTAAATCTCTGCAAAATTGCAGAAATCAGGAGTATAAATGTCCCTATTACCCTCCTAAGTTCTTACTAGTTACTAATTTACCTTTTCAATTCCCAATTGTGCCCCTAAGGGCACTGCTGATTTACTAGCTTTGCCTAGGGCAAATTCTATCTAATTTTGAACCTATTTAACTAATAGCCAGCCCTGGCATTAGTATTTAAGGGCTGGCCATTTATTTTTAAGAACTATTTCAAATTTAGCCAATTTTAAACTAATTTTAGTCAATTAAGACCAATTTATTCCTAATTAAAGCTGATTGCAGGCATAGCCTGTTTTGTTATTATGTTTAAACTATTTAAAAGTTAGCCAGTCTCAAGTTGAGACTTAGCTTGGGCTATTAAAGCCATATACTGAACAGCTAGGCCCAAAACCTTTACAGGTTTGGCCACTTTGCTGTTCGGGGCTCAATATAGAGCCTGGGCTAGTCTGCATTTGCAGACATAGCCCTTTGCACAACCAGCCACTGTTAAACAGTGAGCTGTGTGTTAGGGCTCACGGAATTGGTCAACCCTTTGCAAGGTTGACCATTCTTAGGCCAATTATTAAACTTGTAGCCTATTTTTGTTCATTTTCAGTTTATGTCCTATTTCAAAACTAACCATTTTCATAAAACCTAATGCTAACAGCTATAACCAATCTTCCTAAGCATGATAGACATTATCAGTGTTCACACTTAACATGTAACTATTGCAAACTTAGCCATTTTAACATACAATTGCACACATAACCACATAAAGCCAAATAATGTTCATTGATTAATTAAAACTCAGAAAAGGGGTTTGATAGTGTTGAACCTCAACTAATCAACTCACATAACTTAAACTCATGTAGCAACATGTCAAACTAATATCAATCAGGCTTAGTCATGATCAATTCATGTCAAATGAGACACTGAGAAATTCAAACATTTGGGGTTCATGGGCATAGACACATGGAAACTAAATCCCACAAAACAAGAGATAAAACATGATTCATTTTAGACATAAAGACAATGGACTTCAACATGAGACAGATAATATAAAGATAAGGAGTAGAAAAATCATGGAGAGATAGTGAATTCCCAGAAACCAGTCAGCATGGTTCAACTAATCTAAGTAGGGTAATTAGGATTCATTTTTAAGTGCTACCCTAGCTTGATATATGCATGTTAAGAGTGAAGATGAGGAACAGAAAGGCATGAAGGAGCAATGAATAACATCCCTAAATCTATTATGCAAAAGTGACAGAAGAAAGATCATGGGCATGCATGTGAGGATGCTATTTGAAGTAGTAACCCTTAAGTAGACATGAGAGTCTAATGGCTAATTCTAAAATTATTCTAAAAGGAACACAGTGAACACATGGAAAACTGGAGTAGAGCCAACTCAGATATGAAACTAATATTTAGTTCTAACAGTATAACTAAACATAAAAAAGTCTAATTCAAACTTAATATAAGGGACCCATAGCTAATTCTATCCTTAAGCATGAGACAAAGAGGAGAGAAGGATCATTCAAACTGTCAAGAACTAACAGGGAAGATTAAGGGAGAATGAGAAACATGCAAACAGAATGGAGAAGCCTAATACTAGCAGAGGACAAACAAGAAGAAAGATATCGGGTTCAAATCTTCAAATCAGAGAATCAGAAACCAAAATCCAAACATAGTATAAGATATGAATAACGATGACTAGACAGCTAAGCATGTGAAGAATCATGAAGAAAGGAAAGGTCATGCTGTGGAAAGTAAACAGGTCTGGACTCATATTACACAGCAGAACGAAAAGGAAGGAAACTGAACATGATTGAAACATACAAATCAAGAGAAAAACATGAAGATGAACAAGTTAAAACACTGGAACTGCAGAAGATGAAGAAGCACAGGGGATAAACAAAATATCAAGATGACAGACACAAAACAAAGGAAAGCAAAGCAAAACCCTAAAATTAACATGCGAAAACAAATAAGAAATATAGAAGAGATATCAAAAACCAACAGAGAAAGAAACAAAAGATGAAAAAGAATAAGGGATATTAAGAACATATCTTTAAATCAGAGAAACAGGCCAAAATTTTGACGAAAGACACCCTAATTCTTATGACAAACTAACAGATGTAATATATATATACGATAAAAGATAAGAAACAAAAGCAGATGAGCAGTCAAACATGGAGCACAGATGAACCAATTAAACCCTAAAACTAATCATGTGAAGCACGAGAAAAAAAGCAGATAGAAACATGCAAGACAAGAAACACATAGGTCAAACAGGAAAAGCAAAGAAATATAAAACAGGGGGAGGGTACTTAGCTTGCGGGGCCGGTCCCCCGAGCTTCCTATCCTCTTTCTTTTTTTCTTTTCATTTTCAGACTCTCAGGCTCTTTTTATTCCTTGTTTCTCTTTTTTTCTTTATTCTTTTTCCAGATCTCTCTTTTTTGATTTTCTTTTTTTTTTCTGATTTTCTTCTAAGGCTTAAAGGGGAAGCCTTTTAGGATTCTGGGTTATAGGGAGTGTTTTAGGAGGTGTAAAAGATGAAGTCTTGATTGGGTTCGAATCTTGGGGTCGCCGGAGTTAGGGTTCCGACGACCTTAATTTGGATATTCGAATTGTTCCGGGAAGATTCGAGGGTAGCCATTGACATGAGTGGGTAGATCTAGTGGAGAGGCGTCGAATGGTATTGGTTTCAGGTTGGTTCTCATACTTTGGTGGTCACCGGTGTAACTCCGGTGACCGGGGTTTTGAAGAACGGTGTGTTTTTCTGGGGTTTTTGGGTGTGTTATGGCATGAAGATGAAGGAGAAGAATATGGGAGAGGTTAGAAAGGCCGGCGACCACCGTGGAAGGTGGTGGCCGCCATGGCCGCCTAGGGCTTCTGTGATGAAGACGAGAGAGAGAAGAGAGGGGTCAAGGGGCGGCTAGGGTTTTGAATTGGCAAAAATGATAACCCTTCTCGGACATAAGCCTTATATAGGCCATATGTCCGAGATAATCTCGATCGTCCATTGAAGAGAGATCAACGGTCCTGGTTGAGCGTTACTTAAACGCCGCCGTTTTGCTTACATATGAGACCAAAGTCTCAGCCCCTTGGATTAAAATCACACGAACGGCTGAGATTAAATCTCAGCAACTAATTAATTGAATAACTCGGCCAATTATTTAAGGCCGTTGGATCTATCAAGACGGACGGCCATGATCAACATAATTGAGAGCAAGGCGGGTCAGGTGACTGGGCTAATTCACTGGGCCACTGGTTTGGACTTCCATTTGGCCCAGTTTATTATACAACTTGTATTTTTTTGTATTTTTTCAATTTTTAGATTTTTATGCACTTTTCTTTTATATTTTTTTTTCTTTTTCTTTTATGAAAAAATATAAATCCTAATCTACTAATTACTCTAATTTTCCTAGTATTTTTTGGTAATTTTCTGCTATTTTTCCTAATTTCTACTACTTAAGCTATTTTACTAATTTCCTAATTAACTAAACTAACAAATTACTTACTACTATTTTTTTTGATTTTTTCTAATTTCTTACTTATTCAAACACACAAAAATATAACTAATTTCAAACAAAGCAAGTAATTGCACTCAAAAACATATTTATTTTAATTTTGGAATTTAAAGGCTTAGTGCAAAAATCATGTGCTCACAGTGAGTAGAAGAGTTTCAGTGCAAAGACAAGTGAGCAGTAATGAGAGATTTTTGCACATCGGCATATTCCGTGAAAGCATTTTTTGAAAACCTTTTTGACCGCACCTTGCTTTAGAGGTTGCCTACATATCCTGGGCTAAACAGGAATCAGGTCAGTGTAGTTCGGGAAGGTCCGGCAGTTTTAAAAACTACCAGACTCACTGTTGCATTGACACTGTTGAGACCTGCTGACTTACTCCTTATTACACCGGGGAAATGTAAAATGAAGAAGCTATTCTAAGCTATGATCCTACAATTACAATTGTTCCTAATCTAGCTTTTGCTCTCCTTCCCTTTCCGGTGATGCAGAATCTTCCTTTTTTGTTGATTTTCTTGTTTTTCTTGATGACTCTCTTTTTTGTTGATTTTCTTGTTTTCTTGATCCCAAGCTGAACCTGCTAAAAACAAAACAACAAACTACCTCTCTTTTTTTTCTTTTTCTGCCCCAGTGTGGGCTTTTAAATATATAAACCATGATGATGCAGCAAATATTCCCGAATTTGAAGGTGGGCGCCTGACAGAAACTAAACGTGCAATACGAATGCAGAAAAGTATTCCCGTATTTGAAGGTGGGCGCCTAACCGAAATTTAAACGTGCAATGCAAATGCAGAAAAGTATTCCCGTATTTGAAGGTGGGCGCCTAACAGAAATTTAAACGTGCGATGCGAATGCAGAAAATATTCCCGTATTTGAAGGTGGGCGCCTAACGGAAATTTAAACGTGCGATGCGAATGCGAGAAAATATTCCCGAATTTGAAGGTGGGCGCCTAACAGAAATTTAAACGTGCAATGCGATGCAGAAAATATTCCCGAATTTGAAGGTGGGCGCCTAACAGAAATTTAAACGTGCAATGTGAATGCAGAAAATATTCCCGAATTTGAAGGTGGGCGCCTAACAGAATGTAAACATGCAATGCAAATGCAGAAAAGTATTCCCGAATTTGAAGGTGGGCGCCTAACAGAATGTAAACATGCAATGCAAATGCAGAAAAGTATTCCCGAATTTGAAGGTGGGCGCCTAACAGAAATTTAAACGTGCGATGCGAATGCAGAAAATATTCCCGAATTTGAAGGTGGGCGCCTAACGGAAATTTAAACGTGCGATGCGAATGCAGAAAATATTCCCGAGTTTGAAGGTGGGGAATGGATTTTAAAAGATGTTACCTCCTCTTTTTGGTATTTTCTTTTTACCAACTGAACTCTTGCCTGTGAATTTCTCCACTTATTCGGCAGACTTCCTCTTTTTAGTATTTTAAATTTTCCACATTGGTCACATTCACTTTAAAGTGATTAGTGACAATTTGTTCCTGCATGAAACAAAATTTATTAGATATAAACTGCTGGCAACTGGCATCTGCCGTCCCCGCTTCTTATTGCTTCCTTTGTTTTTGCTTTTCTGATGTCGCATGACTTCTAACTGCTTGTCCCATGCAAACTCTTTTTGTATTTTCTCATTTTCCATAACAGAAATTAAACGTGCAATGCGAATGGAGAAAATATTCCCGAATTTGAAGGTGGGCGCCTAACAGAAATTTAAACGTGCAATGCGAATGCAGAAAATATTCCCGTATTTGAAGGTGGGCGCCTAACGGAAATTTAAAATTGAACATGCAATGCAAGAAATATTCCCTCAGCCTGAGGACCGGGGAGCAGATTCTAAAAGATGTTACCTTCCTCTTTTTGGTATTTTCTTTTTACCAACTTATGTCTTGCCTGTGAATTTCTCCACTTATTCGACAGACTTTCTCTTTTTGGTATTTTTAAATTTTCCACATTGGTCACATTCACTTCAAAGTGATTAGTGACAATTTGTTCCTGCATGAAACAAAATTTATTAGATATAAACTGCTGGCAACTGGCATCTGCCGTCCCCACTTCTTGTTGTTTCCTTCGTTTTTGCTCTTTCATGTTGCATGGCTTCGACTTCTTGTCCCTTGCAGACTCTTTTGTATTTTCTCATTTTTTCCATTTTTGTTTTGGTTTTCTTTTTTCTTTGGCTGTGTTTGCCAAGCTTCTTTATTCCTTTCCCCAATCTTCCATTCTTTCTAGTCCAGTGTTATTTCAACTTTCGTTATCAGGAGCTGGTAGTTAGCTCTCAAAAGGGTAAACAATGAAATGCAGAAAAATGAAAGAAAGGTAAGGGTATTTCGGAGAGATGTCAGAACTTATCTGGGTATTTGCTGGCTGATTCCGCTGACCATGCCATGTATTTAAACTCTGACCCAGTTCGTTCCAATCATTATTCTGTCTCTGAATTGCCTTTGACCTAAACCGATACTCTTTTTTGTTGCTTTTTTCTCTTTTCTGATAGTCCTCACGATCGCCTTACGGTGCCATGAAGGGTTTTCACCAATAAGACTCTCTCTTTATTCTCTCAACCTCACAATCGTCTCACAGTGCCGATTAAGGTTTTCACTGATGAGACTCTCTCATTTTATTTCTCTCGACCTCACAATCGTCTCACAGTGCCGGCTAAGGTTTTCACTGATGAGACTCTCTCATTTTTTATTTATTTTTTATTTTTTCCATTTTTCCTTTTTGTATTTTGTTTTCCGTACCACGGGTATTATCCGATGTTTCGCTCCTCCTTCGCTGTATTTGTTATCATTTCAAAATTGATCAGAAGGTCTTTCTTTGGACTGTAACGTGGCTTTTGGACGAGTTAAGAAAGAAAGATATAAAGGCTCAAAATTTCAACGAGGGTTAAAAATATTTACAACTCTCGGAATTATTAAAACATAACTTCTGCCCCAGTTTCAATATGTGGGGAATTTTTGGATTTTTCCTTTATTGTGACTGAACCTCAGAGAGGCTGCCTACGTACCCTTTCGGGATCAAGTCAGACGTAGTTCACCCAACTTCATAAGTTAGATGGATTTCTTTTTGACTTTTTCCCGATTTTTGTCTTTTTCTCTTTTTTTCATTTTTTTCATTTTTTCATTTTTCTTTTCATTTTTTTCATTTTCATTTTTTTTTTTCTCTTTCCTTTTTTTTTCTTTTTCTTTTCATTTTTCCATCATTTCATTTTTCATTCTGGCAATTTCGATTTTATTGCACTAGAGCGATTCGAGAGAGGGATATGAAAGAATTCATTCATTAAGGCTCAAAGGGGTTAACAATGGATAAAGTGTTTGGATAGAGAATAAAATGCCTTCGTCATTTCAATTCCAAAATCACAACAAAATACAAAACATACAATTGAAAAGGAATCATACATAGTATCTTTTGATTGCATCTGAATTGATAGCAGTCTCTACGCACTTTCCTTCAACATCTGTTAAATATAATGCTCCATTGGACAACACCCGTGATACCACGAACGGCCCCTGCCAATTTGGCGCAAACTTGCCTTTTGCCTCTGCCCAATGTGGTAAGATACGCCTCAATACCAGTTGTCCGACTTCAAACGTTCGAGGTCGTACCTTCTTATTATATGCTCTGGCCATTCTTCGCTGATACAACTGTCCATGGCAGACTGCGGCCAATCTCTTCTCATCAATCAAATTCAAGTGTTCTAACCGGGCCTTTACCCATTCATCGTCATCTATCTCAGATTCGGCTATAATTCGCAATGACGGTATTTCTATTTCTGCGGGTATAACGGCCTCTGTTCCGTACACCAGGGTATAAGGTGTGGTTTCGATAGAAGTACGTACCGTCGTGCGGTAACCCATGAGAGCAAAGGGTAACTTTTCATGCCACTGCTTGGATCCCTCCACCATTTTCCGAAGAATCTTCTTGATGTTCTTATTTGCCGCCTCAACTGCACCATTTGCTTTTGGTCTGTAAGGCGTGGAATTACGGTGCGTGATCTTAAACCTTTCACAGACCTCCGCCATGAGATGACTTGTTTAAATTGGCTCCATTGTCTGTGATAATCACTTTGGGGATTCCAAATCGGCATATGATATTCTCGTGCACAAAATCCACCACCGCTTTCTTCGTCACCGCCTTGAATGTCTTAGCTTCGACCCACTTGGTGAAATAATCAATTGCAACCAGGATAAACCTGTGCCCATTAGAAGCGGCTGGATCTATTGGGCCGATGACATCCATGCCCCAAGCAACAAAGGGCCAAGGTGCTGACATTGTGTGCAACTCATAAGGCGGGGAATGGATCAGATCCCCATGTACCTGGCATTGATGGCATTTCTTTACATACCTGATACAATCACGCTCCATCGTGAGCCAGTAGTACCCTGCTCTCAAGATCTTCTTCGCTAACACATATCCGCTCATGTGAGGTCCGCATACTCCAGCATGTACTTCAATCATAATTTCATTTGCTTGTTGTGCATCTACACACCGCAATAAACCCAAATCTGGTGTTCTTTTGTATACCACTCCTCCACTGAAGAAAAACCCATTGGCTAGACGCCTGATGGCTCTCTTTTGGTCTCCTGTGGCTTGCTTCGGGTATTTGCCAGCTTTCAAGTACTCTCTAATATCATGATACCACGGCTCTCCATCCGACTCTTCTTCTACAACGAAGCAATAAGCATTCTGATCTCGGACTTGGATCTGGAGCGGATCTATGTATGTCTTGTCCGGATGATGTAACATAGAGGACAATGTGGCCAAAGCATCTGCAATCTCATTGTGCATTCTCGGGATATGCTTGAATTCTATAGACTGGAATCTTTGAGACAACTCGTGCAAACAATACCGATATGGTATCAATTTTAAATCTCGTGTCTCCCATTCCCCCTGAATTTGGTGTACCAAGAGATCCGAGTCGCCCATGACCAAAATCTCTTGAATACCCATGTCAATCGCCATCCTTAATCCCAAGATGCATGCCTCATATTCGGCCATATTATTGGTACAGAAAAATCGAAGCTGAGCTGTGACGGGATAGTGTTGTCCCGTACTTGAAATGAGTACCGCTCCGATACCAACGCCCCTGCTGTTGACGGCTCCATCAAAGTACATTTTCCATCCTGGCCTTTCCTCTTGCTCCATCTCCTCGACAAGCATTGCCTCTTCATCCGGAAAGTATGTTTTCAGTGGTTCATATTCATCATCCACCGGATTCTCGGCTAAGTGGTCCGCAATAGCTTGTGCCTTCATTGCCGTACGAGTCACATAAACAATGTCAAATTCTGTGAGCAGAATCTGCCATTTGGCCAGTCTTCCCGTAGGCATGGGCTTCTGAAAGATATACTTGAGAGGATCCAATCGTGATATCAAGTACGTAGTGTATGTCGACAAATAATGCTTTAGCTTCTGAGCCACCCAAATCAATGCACAACAAGTTCTCTCCAGTTGGGTATACTTCACCTCGTAGGATGTAAACTTTTTGCTGAGGTAGTATATGGCCTGTTCTTTCTTGCCTGTCTCATCATGTTGACCCAGTACACAACCGAAAGAGTGATCTAGCACCGTCAAATACAAAATCAGAGGTCGCCCTGGTTCTGGAGGAACTAACACCGGAGGATTGGCCAAATATTCCTTGATCTTGTCAAAGGCTTCCTGACATTCGTCGGTCCATTTCACTGCTGCATCTTTCTTTAACAACTTGAAGATCGGCTCGCATGTTGATGTCAACTGAGCAATGAACCGACTAATGTAATTCAACCTTCCTAATAAGCTCATGACCTCCTTCTTGTTCTTCGGCGGAGGTAGACTTTGAATAGCTTTGATCTTTGATGGATCCGGTTCAATACCTCGCCGGCTCACAATAAACCCCAGTAGTTTCCCTGAAGGTACTCCAAAAGCACATTTTGCCGGATTGAGTTTTAGATTGTACCTCCGGAGTCTTTGGAAAAACTTCCTCAAATCTTTCACGTGATCAGGTTGTTTTCTGGACTTTATGATGACATCGTCCACATATACTTCAATTTCTCTATGCATCATATCATGAAACATAGTGGTCATTGCCCTCATGTAAGTTGCCCCGGCATTCTTCAATCCAAACGGCATTACTCGGTAATAGTATGTTCCCCAAGGTGTAATGAAGGCAGTTTTCTCAGCATCTTCTTCGTCCATCAGGATCTGGTGATAGCCTGCATAACAATCCACAAACGAACCGATTTCATGCTTGGCGCAATTATCGATCAATATGTGAATGTTTGGCAATGGGAAGTCATCCTTCGGACTAGCTTTGTTGAGGTCTCTATAGTCTACACACACTCTGGTTTTGCCGTCTTTCTTCGGGACCGGCACAACATTTGCCAACCAGGTGGGGTATTTGGTAACTCTTATGACCTTTGCCTCAAACTGCTTATTCACCTCTTCTTTTATCTTCACGCTAATGTCCGTTTTGAATTTCCTCAGCTTTTGTTTTACCGGCCGGCATTCAGAGTAAATCGGCAACTTGTGTACCACTAGATCCGTGCTAAGCCCGGGCATGTCATCATAGGACCAGGCAAAGATGTCCTTAAATTCATGTAACAACCTTATCAATTCATCCCTGAGGGGTGCCTCCAAATGCACACTAATCTTTGTTTCTCGGACATCATCTTCGCTCCCCAAGTTTACGGATTCCGTATCACTCAGATTCGGCTTGGGTTTTTCCTCGTATTGTTTCATGTCCTTACTTATTTCCTCCAGGGGCTTCCTCATCCTCACATTCTATTTCACTATCTTCCTCAATCTCTTGTATAGTAGCGTGATTGTCAGAACTGGGTCTAGAATCCTTCACGCATGACATGGCATTGGAATCAACACATGCAAAACTGTACAAAAGGAAAAATAAAGAAAAAAATAAGGCAAAAGTGAAGAAAAAGGAAAAACTGCATTTCATTAATAAAAGAAACGAACGATGTTCGGGATACATGGTGATGATTTTTTTTCATGAGGGGAATGGGGAAATTATAACAACTTTTGGGGAAACAATGATGAAATTTTGAGCTAACTACCAAGACTCCTTCCGGATAAGGAAAGGAGTAGCTTCCCAATTGTTCAATGTGACTCCGGGCCCCACAAATTGCACGTCCATGTTGCTCGTGCCTTCCCCTGCTTCAATCGTATTCACCTCCCAGAACATTTTCCTCAAAACCAAGCATTTCTTCATCAAGTTGGGTCTCAATGCACTTTGTTGCAGCAGATGGTTGATATTTTGTACCAGGCCTGATAAAGATGTCGGATAACTTGGGTATGGGTTTGGGCAAGGTCCAGTTTTTCTTGGCTTTAGAGGCTCTTTGGATATCAGCAAAGGTGGGTTTGAACCCTAAGCCGAATGTACCTTTATTCTCCGGAAGCTGAACTGGTTGAGTGACTCCCTGCAGGGTTTTGCCTAATCCCCTCCCCGGTGCAAATCCGTTTTTCAGCATTTCTCTGGCCACCATTATAGCAGTTGGTGCCATCATCGGGGTTGATAACTTTTCTCCTTCAGCAACCTTGTTCACTTCTACAGCATCCGTCACTTGGTAGACCCAAGGACCCCGATCCCCATCGGTACCGTCAAAAGGTGCTACCACATTACAAGCGTTTTCCTCTCCGTGTACAACAATCTCTTGCTGCTCCCATTCAAACTTGACCATCTGGTGTAGAGAAGATGGTACCGCTTTGGCCGCATGAATCCGGGGTCGACCTAACAGCAAGTTATATGATACGGCAATATCGAGCACCTGGAACTCCATCGTAAAATCAACGGGACCGATGGTCACTTCCAAAATGATATCTCCCAGCGTGTTCTTACCTCCGCCGTCAAACCCTCTTACATTGATACTGTTTCTTCGGATTCTATCCGGGCTAATGTTCAGCTTCCCTAGAGTTGACAGCGGGCAGATGTTTGCACTCGATCCATTGTCAATCAATACCCTGGTCACGACTGACTCTTCACTCTTCACTGTGAGGTATAATGCTTTGTTGTGTTCAGTTCCTTCCACCGGCAGCTCCCTATCAGAGAAGGTAATCCTATTGGACTCGAAAATTTTGCTGGTAATCTTCTCCAAATGACACACTGAAATCTTCTCCGGAACATGAGCCTCATTTAAAATCTTCATAAGAGCCTTCCGGTGCTCCTCTGAATGTATCAACAAAGATAACAAAGAAATCTGGGCCGGGGTCTTTCTTAACTGCTCGACCACTGAGTACTCCTGCGACTTCATTTTCTTAAGAAATTCCTCTGCTTCCTCCTCCGACACTGGCTTCTTCAGTTGACTTTCTTTCACCGTTTTCATCTTTCTCAGTTCCTCCGGAGCAAAACACCTTCCAGATCGAGTAAGTCCATGCGTTTCATTAATTTCACCAGAAATCTCTTTTCCCTTATAAACTACTGTTACCTTGTTATAGTTCCAAGGCACAGTCTTTGTATTCACCACTGGTATTTGCACTACTGGTTTTATGATTACTGGCTCTGCACTTGCTCCTTTCACAGTCACGATCGTCTTTGCACCCGGAACTACCACCTTTAAACCTCCCATCACTACTGGCTTTGGTTTCTCAACAATTGCTTCCTCTTTCACAATTTCTTTCTCTAACTTGTCACTCGACTTTATCATCATGACGGCCTGAGATGGTTTTTGATTGCCATCACCCTGCACCAGTTCTATCATATTTGTTTCGTGATGATTCGGTAATGGATTCTGGGTAATGTTTGGGGCCTCGGGAGCCTGCACTTCAATTTTCCTCTCATCGATAAGATCTTGAATGGCATTCTTTAATTGCCAACATTTCTCAGTATCGTGGCCCAACGTTCCTGAACAATATTCACATTTGACAGAAGAATCAAGATTTTTCGGGGGAGGGTTCGGATTTTTTGGTGCGATTGGTCTCACCATCCCCAATTCTTTCAACCTGTGGAAAAGACTGGTATATGACTCTCCGAGAGGAGTGAATGTTCTTCTTGCTTTGTTTCTCCAATCGGCGTCCGGCCTGGGTCTATTCTGGTTTCGGTAAGGTTTAGGGGTTGGGTATGTATTTTGGGTATGGTACACATTGTGTGGAGCTTGAGCTCTCCACACGTGGGGTGGTGGTGGTGAATAAGCTTGGGTTTGAGGGTGATGGTAATGTGGTACAGTCGGTGGGTATGGTGGTGGTGGTGGGTTATATGGGCTTGGTGCATTGTAGGGATTTGGCGGGTAAGATGGTGGTGGTGGATTATATGGGGTTGACGGGCTTGGTGGGTGTTGGCGGTAAGGTCTGGGTGGGTTATAATGTGGGTTGCGACTCCAGGGCCTGCTTTCAACGGTTGCCACTTCTTCTTTCTTCTTCTTTCCCATCACTCCTCCACTTCCACTCTGTATAGCTTGATTTGTGGCTTTGATAGCCGAAAAACTCATAATCTTGTTTGTCTTCAAACCCTCTTCTACAAAACTTCCCATTTTCACAACTTCGTTGAAACTTTTCCCAATGGCTGACACTAGATGGCCGTAGTATGTTGGATCCAAAGCTTGCAGAAAACAATCCACCATCTCTCCCTCTTTCATCGGTGGATCCACTCTAGCGGCCTGTTCCCTCCATCTAAAACCGTATTCTCTAAAGCTCTCTCCTGGCTTTTTCTCCAGCTTGGTAAGGGATAACCTGTCGGGTATGATCTCCAGATTGTACTGAAAATGACTAGCGAAAGCTTGTGCTAAATCATCCCAAACGAACCATCTTGTATGGTCCTGTCGGGTATACCATTCCAGTGCTGATCCACTCAAACTTTGGCTGAAATACGCCATCAACAATTCATCTCTACCTCCCGCGCCTCTCATCTTGCTACAATATCCTCTTAGATGAGCTACCGGATCCCCATGTCCGTTGTACATGTCGAACTTGGGCAACTTAAATCCTGCAGGAAGCTGCACCTCAGGGAACAAACACAGGTCTTTGTAGGCTACACTTACTTGCCCTCCCAGCCCTTGCATATTGCGGAAAGCGTTCTCAAGACTCTTCACCTTTCGAGCCATCTCCTCCTGCCCGGCACTAGCTTCTATCATGGGAGCGTGAGACTCGTGTTGTCTGAAAGTAGGCTCCGGGGGGTAGTAGTGAGAATCCTGGATATGAAACATTGGTTCGCTAGAGGATTTGTGGATAACAGCGGGCGGAGGTGCCACATATACAGGAGCAACTTGTGGAACCTGAGGTGGTGTTTGCTTGGCTGGAGGTGGTGGTATCTGGGAGGTGGAAGCATAGTAGTGAGGGTAATCGGGGTAGGTGGATGATGAGTTCGGTGTTGGTGGCTCGGGGTTAGGATTGGCTGGAGGGACATATGCAGGGTTAGCAGGGTAGGCTGGTAGTGGTTGACCTCTCGACCAAGCCTTGGTACATTTCAGCCATCTGCTGTCTTAGCTTGTACTTTTCTTCTTTCATCCCTGCCACATCCACGATCTCTTCTTCGTGAGCGGGGTCTACAATGGTTGCCTCGATCTCCTGGGATACAGCCTTTGTCATCTTTTTGGATCTAGTGTTGTATGAGTGGGTAGCCAGTATGCCAGTTGCCTAGAAAATCTGGACTCACAAACATCAACACTCGTTAGTTGTTAGCGCATGAATAAGATGTAACGACTTAAAAACAAACACATTTGCTCGAGTCGTTATGCATCATCCCGGCCGCTGCTCATTTCAATCATCTCTTTTTTCCCGCTCTTTTTCTTTCCTTTCTTTTCTTCTTTTCTTTTCTTTTCTTTTTTGCATTTTTCTTTTTTCTTGCTTTTTTTCTTTTTCTTTTCTTTTCTTGCTTTCTCTTTCTTTTTTCGTGGTCGTTTTCATGATTACGCTCCTATTTATTTGCCTAGCGGATATAAAAGAAATGACACAAAGTAAAAGAATTGGTAACAACACTTTGTTTTCTCATTGATAATTCAAAACCTTGATTACAAAGCGATGTTTAAGAAAAAGAAAAATAAAATAAAAGACGATGCATGACCTAAGAGTACATTAATGCACCTAGTGCCCGCGAGGCATCGTTCGGCCTTGCCGCGGGCCTATATGCTAAACCCCTTTGAAGCCTATCCAGGTCGGCCATGACTTGTTGTACAAAATACTTCACTGCAGAAACAAAAGTTCTCCGAGTCATATCTTCACAAAGCTGAGTCTTTCGGGTGATATACTGGGCGATGCGAACAATCTTTTCTCTGATGACCCCTTTTTCTTGCAATAGACGGCTTATTTGTTGATTGCGAGCGTCCAAGACATGTTGGTTGTCCTTTTGCACCTGTTGTAGCTCCAATTTTAATCTAGCCATGGTCGTGTAGCAATATTCTCTTTCTTCCTCAAGATCTTTGATAATCTTGTTGCTCTTGGCCGTGGTTGAGATTATTTTCTTCCTAAGCTGGACTATTTCGGCATCATGCTTGTCTTGCAGTTGTTGAACCAATTTGGCTCTCCTCTCGACATCCTTATCCATTTGCTTCCGAGCCATGACTAACTCTTTCTCCGCTTTATCCAAATCGAAGCTATAGTCATTTACCTTTCGCCGGAGAATCTCAATTAACTTTTCATCCCGGGCCGAGCGAACTGGGGTCTCGGATGCAATTTTCATTTGAGCCATTTGAGCTCTCAACATCTCATTTTCTTTCCTCAACTGCTTCTTTTCCGCTTGTAAACCGCTTTCGAAATGAAGATTTCTTAATTTATCTTCCAACAGACTGATTTTGGCCTTATATTCCTTTTCCTTGGCCGCCCATTTCAGATTTTCCTCGGATTGCTCTATCAGGTCTTGCAAGTGAGGTCTCTTTGAAAGACGTTCGTGTTCAACCCCTCGTCGGTACCAGGTGGAGTATCCAGGTGATATCTCCCCTCTTGCTCTATTCGGCACACAAGTATCAACCTTCAGATTTTGGCATTCGTTCCAGATTTGCCGGATTTTTGCTTCCGGGAATTGCCCGTCTGGACCAATCTCCACGGCCTGCACACTGAGGTCTCCATCCCTCGGAATAATCTGACACCGACCCAACTGTCGCAAAGCTCTGTATGGAGCATAAGGCTGTATACTCTTCAAACCCATGATCAAAAACGGCGATCCCTCCGTTGGCATGTATATCACCTCGTCAAGAGGTAACCAGTCATACGTCCAATCAATTTGACCGTCAGTTAGTGATCGAAGATACACAATCCAACCTTGGACTCCCTCGGGCAACTTTTCTTCTTTTGTCCTCGCATTGAACTCTTCCAAACATGTCCGATCGGCCGAACCATAGCTCGAGAAGGAAGGGTGGTGGCACAGATGCTCAATTAGCCAGATTTGCAAGATCAAGTTACACCCTTCGAAGAAAGTAGCCCCCGCTTTGCACGCAGTCAGAGCACGATAGATATCCGCAACAATCATCGGGGCCAAAGTACAGTTTTCTTGTACTATCAGTGTGGTAGCTACCCCGGCGACTTTTATATTGATATGGCCATCTTTCCTCGGGAATACAACAACTCCAAGGAATGCCACCAAAAATGCGAACCTCCGGTGTTCCTCCCATTTCGCCCGGTTGGACTTACAGCATAATTTGTTGGTTGGGTCGTTGAAACCCCCAACGTGTCCAAACCTGTTGTAGATGAAGCTTAAAGAACAAAATCCGTCGGCAAGATCTTCATTATGAACATTCCGGGCAATTTTCAAAGAGTCGAGGAAACGATGTACTGTCACCATCCTCGGAGATACCGGGTATTTTCCTTTCAGCGGAACCTCGGTCTTCCCAATGTAAAAGGCAATCTCTTCCAAAGTAGGGGTAAGCTCAAAATCTGGAAAATGAAATACGTTGTGTGCCGAATCCCAAAACGAGACCAACGCTCTAATCACATCACCCCGAGGAACTATTTCAAGTAACCCCGTAAGGCCCTTCAAGTACTTTTTGACCCAGTCTTGACCATCGGATCCCATGTCCTGCCACCATAACCTCAACTCCAAAGGGATTTTATTTAGAGAAAATTGTTCATTCATCATCGTGCTCGTCCTGCACATTTATTAAGGTGATTTTATTTAGAAAAGGAAAAATCTTTTTCAATGCAAGTTTTCAATTTTCGAATGAAAGAAAAGGAAAATATTTTTCGAAGTGGCCATTTTTGCAAAAACAGCCTTCCGTTGTCCTTTCGAAACATTCGGCCATTTCCAAAAATAGCGATCACCTCGATTATTTGAAAAGAAAATCTTTTTGGTCTTTTTCTAAAAGTGTGGTTGGACCCGTTTAAGGGTTGCCTACGTATCCCACCTAATGGCGAGAATCAAACCTGCGTAGTTCGGTCAGATTATTTGACCAATTATTTCAAAAAATGTTCCACCTATTTTTGCAAATTTTCAAATTTTCCGGGTACCTATTTTTCTATAAATCATTATTTTCCTCTCTCTCTTTTTCTTTCAACAATTTTTCCAATCTCGGGATTTTCGCCGGTCCGCATAACGATCAAGGACAATAAAATGCAACACATAGCATGCTCGGTCTTTTCAATACCGGGTCACCTGTCCTAGACGGACCTAACCCCTGTGTTGAGTCCCCTAAGTCAAATATGATGCAAATAATCGTCCTAGACCTATGTTCAAAATCTTACGGTTTCATGGATTGCTAGACCGTGTACCCGAGCGGACAACTCGAATCGAGGAGGGGCTACGTACCGGTGACCCGCGGAGTCAATCGGCTTTGTAACTTATCCGGCCTCTATTTTTCTTAATTTAGGGTGACTTTTAACAGAACGGGGAGTCTCAACCAGTAAGCACATCCCCGGGGGAGAAGAGAGAAAGGTTTCCGGCACAATTTTATATATACAGTCCAGATAATATTAAAGCGATAAAGCACATAGCATGTTATTCAAATCATATAACGAAGTTGAATAAAAACGCAAACGGCAGTTCTAAGGAGCTCGAGTTCTTAAACCCCGAAATCGATATTCAGGGTCCTGTCCCCAGCAGAGTCGCCAGAGCTGTCACACCTCCCTTTTTACTACCCCGCACATGCGTAAGGTGTATGAACACACTTGTAGGGTATACCCCGACGTTTAATTATCCGAGACGAATAAAATAACGTAAGGGAAGGAGTTTTTCCAATTTAAGGACAATCGGTTCGGGATTTCATTAGAGATTAATCAGAGTCGCCACTTGGGAATGACAATGGTGTCCCAAGTCACCGGTTGATCCCGAATCCGAGGAATTTTGACTCTTTGAAATGTCTGCGAAGCAGAGGTCCGGATAAGGAACTCTGTTAACCCGGGAGAAGGTGTTAGGCACTCCCGGATTCCGTGGTTTTAACACGGTCACTCCACTGTCGTTTTTGACTTTTGTTTGACTTAGTTATAGATTTTAACAACATAATTTGCTTTTACGTTAAATATCATTTTTAGGAATTTGCGGTATCGCGAAAACACGCCTCGAGTCATACCGCAACCAGTACGCCTATGACTTTTGGTGTATTTCAGCTTTACCGAGATTTGGATTTGAGTCGCACCAAGTGCGCACTCGTTCGTAGGAAGGTATATTAAAAGTCGTGCCCTAAAGTAATGTCTATCGGCTTTTAAATCTTTTGGGAGAAGCTATGGAATTGGCTATTAGCTTTCCCGAATCTATTTGTATTATATCATTACTAAATGGGGGCCTCGATTGTTATTCGGGCGAGGCTCGTCCCAATTTTCATTAAAAGATACTAGTATTTAACTAGGTTTTCTATATTTGTTTTTTCCTTAATCGTGTCTCAATAATAAAAATCCTAGGCCCGTCGAATTTGATTATTTAATTGGGCCTGGTTCTTCATCTTTATACCGGATGTGCCTAAGCAGTCTTCGGGTCTTTATTTGGGCAGCTCAATCGAATGGTATCATGGTTCAGGCCCACGTATTGTTTTGGGCCCAAACTGGATTGCAATGACAGAAATATGATATAGAATTCATGTAACAGAAACAATGCTCAGAATTGAAGATGGAAACAAAATCATTTTTATTGATCACTGAACATGTAAGTGAAACCAGTACAGCAAAAACAATAATCTTAAATCAATGAAAATTCAATTAATTATCCTCATTGTGTGCTCTTAAATAAGAATCTATACTAATGTTTTAATTACTCAGTGGTTCAAAAATCTAAAATCACTCCTTAATTAATTACAAGACCTACTCGAAGTGGTTTAATCAGTTATTATCTACGTCTAGAAAAATTGAAAGAGCCATTAAATTCATTTTTAACTACACTGTTGTATTCGTTACATGTTAAGCCTTTCTCATCATCAGTTCATCTTAATTAACCCATTACAATATCCAATTATCAACTTGTTCAGACTTAAACAGGTGTGAACCTAAATCCGCAAACCAATTAATCATATATATGAGCAATGACTATACACGTATCTATGACTAAGTGATTCAAAAGGTTTAAACATGATTGAACAACTGATTTTCTTACCAAGGCTTAGTTCTAGTTTTAATAGTATTCCTATTTAACTAGTGATAAGTGATCTGCGCTAATACTACTACTTCACTGCTGATTTCCTCATGAATTTTATTACCAGATTATTAGTCTAGCAGGTCTTATTAACTTGTATTTTAGAACCTTTACCTATTTAGACTAAGTGGCAAACTATCTACATTATACTACTACTACTACTAGTTACTACCACTACTATACTATTACACTGTTTCTATTCTTGTTCTTCAGCTACTTCATATTACATCAGCCAAACTATAAACGCTGAAATTAACTAAAGACGATACAAGATCATAACAAAGGAATTAAAAATAGACTTCATTTCATTATCTCAGCAGTTACATCTTCAGTGGATTGAGAAATGTACCTGGGTCAAATGAAAGAACACCAATGAGTCTAAGGGGACAGAAGCAAGTTTCAGCAATGGATTCAAGCAAAATCAATGCAACAGTGAGAAAGCACAGCAACAGCAACACAGCAACAATGGAAGAATAACCCAGCAAAAAACGAGCTAAGAAACCCAGCAAGAATAGATTAAACCCAAAGCTCTCACACTCGGAATTTCCAGAACTAATGACTGCTAAATTGCTATGTTTTTCTAGTGTTTTTCTCAGCAATTAGCTCAAGTATGAATTTCAGATTATTCTTAGAATTGGAATCCCAAATATTATCTCAGATTGTTATACAGTGGAATCCCCCTTTTTTCAGCCCCTTTTTGAGAGATATTTATAGCTAACCTTTTAGGGCTGAATACTTGGGGAGGAAGTAATGGTATTAATCCCACTTCCCCCCTCCTAAAATTACCTATTCTACACTTTAGTCCCATTTTCAGTTACTAAAACCCTTCCAGCATGTGCTGGAAGGTTCTAAAGATTCTCTTTTATGGCCTTTTACTAGTATAACCTTAGGGGTTTGAGATTTTTACAGATTTCCCATTTTTAGGAGACCATTATACCCCTAAATCTCTGCAAAATTGCAGAAATCAGGAGTATAAATGTCCCTATTACCCTCCTAAGTTCTTACTAGTTACTAATTTACCTTTTCAATTCCCAATTGTGCCCCTAAGGGCACTGCTGATTTACTAGCTTTGCCTAGGGCAAATTCTATCTAATTTTGAACCTATTTAACTAATAGCCAGCCCTGGCATTAGTATTTAAGGGCTGGCCATTTATTTTTAAGAACTATTTCAAATTTAGCCAATTTTAAACTAATTTTAGTCAATTAAGACCAATTTATTCCTAATTAAAGCTGATTGCAGGCATAGCCTGTTTTGTTATTATGTTTAAACTATTTAAAAGTTAGCCAGTCTCAAGTTGAGACTTAGCTTGGGCTATTAAAGCCATATACTGAACAGCTAGGCCCAAAACCTTTACAGGTTTGGCCACTTTGCTGTTCAGGGCTCAATATAGAGCTTGGGCTAGTCTGCATTTGCAGACATAGCCCTTTGCACAACCAGCCACTGTTAAACAGTGAGCTGTGTGTTAGGGCTCACAGAATTGGTCAACCCTTTGCAAGGTTGACCATTCATAGGCCAATTATTAAACTTGTAGCCTATTTTTGTTCATTTTCAGTTTATGTCCTATTTCAAAACTAACCATTTTCATAAAACCTAATGCTAACAGCTATAACCAATCTTCCTAAGCATGATAGACATTATCAGTGTTCACACTTAACATGTAACTATTGCAAACTTAGCCATTTTAACATACAATTGCACACATAACCACATAAAGCCAAATAATGTTCATTGATTAATTAAAACTCAGAAAAGGGGTTTGATAGTGTTGAACCTCAACTAATCAACTCACATAACTTAAACTCATGTAGCAACATGTCAAACTAATATCAATCAGGCTTAGTCATGATCAATTCATGTCAAATGAGACACTGAGAAATTCAAACATTTGGGGTTCATGGGCATAGACACATGGAAACTAAATCCCACAAAACAAGAGATAAAACATGATTCATTTTAGACATAAAGACAATGGACTTCAACATGAGACAGATAATATGAAGATAAGGAGTAGAAAAATCATGGAGAGATAGTGAATTCCCAGAAACCAGTCAGCATGGTTCAACTAATCTAAGTAGGGTAATTAGGATTCATTTTTAAGTGCTACCCTAGCTTGATATATGCATGTTAAGAGTGAAGATGAGGAACAGAAAGGCATGAAGGAGCAATGAATAACATCCCTAAATCTATTATGCAAAAGTGACAGAAGAAAGATCATGGGCATGCATGTGAGGATGCTATTTGAAGTAGTAACCCTTAAGTAGACATGAGAGTCTAATGGCTAATTCTAAAATTATTCTAAAAGGAACACAGTGAACACATGGAAAACTGGAGTAGAGCCAACTCAGATATGAAACTAATATTTAGTTCTAACAGTATAACTAAACATGAAAAAGACTAATTCAAACTTAATATAAGGGACCCATAGCTAATTCTATCCTTAAGCATGAGACAAAGAGAAGAGAAGGATCATTCAAACTGTCAAGAACTAACAGGAAAGATTAAGGGAGAATGAGAAACATGCAAACAGAATGGAGAAGCCTAATACTAGCAGAGGACAAACAAGAAGAAAGATATCGGGTTCAAATCTTCAAATCAGAGAATCAGAAACCAAAATCTAAACATAGTATAAGATATGAATAACAATGACTAGACAGCTAAGCATGTGAAGAATCATGAAGAAAGGAAAGGTCATGCTGTGGAAAGTAAACAGGTCTGGACTCATATTACACAGCAGAACGAAAAGGAAGGAAACTGAACATGATTGAAACATACAAATCAAGAGAAAAACATGAAGATGAACAAGTTAAAACACTGGAACTACAGAAGATGAAGAAGCACAGAGGATAAACAAAATATCAAGACGACAGACACAAAACAAAGGAAAGCAAAGCAAAACCCTAAAATTAACATGCGAAAACAAATAAGAAATATAGAAGAGATATCAAAAACCAACAGAGAAAGAAACAAAAGATGAAAAAGAATAAGGGATATTAAGAACATATCTTTAAATCAGAGAAACAGGCCAAAATTTTGACGAAAGACACCCTAATTCTTATGACAAACTAACAGATGTAATATATATATACGATAAAAGATAAGAAACAAAAGCAGATGAGCAGTCAAACATGGAGCACAGATGAACCAATTAAACCCTAAAACTAATCATGTGAAGCACGAGAAAAAGGGCAGATAGAAACATGCAAGACAAGAAACACATAGGTCAAACAGGAAAAGCAAAGAAATATAAAACAGGGGGAGGGTACTTAGCTTGCGGGGCCGGTCCCCCGAGCTTCCTATCCTCTTTCTTTTTTTCTTTTCATTTTCAGACTCTCAGGCTCTTTTTATTCCTTGTTTCTCTTTTTTTCTTTATTCTTTTTCCAGATCTCTCTTTTTTGATTTTCTTTTTTTTTTCTGATTTTCTTCTAAGGCTTAAAGGGGAAGCCTTTTAGGATTCTGGGTTATAGGGAGTGTTTTAGGAGGTGTAAAAGATGAAGTCTTGATTGGGTTCGAATCTTGGGGTCGCCGGAGTTAGGGTTCCGACGACCTTAATTTGGATATTCGAATTGTTCCGGGAAGATTCGAGGGTAGCCATTGACATGAGTGGGTAGATCTAGTGGAGAGGCGTCGAATGGTATTGGTTTCAGGTTGGTTCTCATACTTTGGTGGTCACCGGTGTAACTCCGGTGACCGGGGTTTTGAAGAACGGTGTGTTTTTCTGGGGTTTTTGGGTGTGTTATGGCATGAAGATGAAGGAGAAGAATATGGGAGAGGTTAGAAAGGCCGGCGACCACCGTGGAAGGTGGTGGCCGCCATGGCCGCCTAGGGCTTCTGTGATGAAGACGAGAGAGAGAAGAGAGGGGTCAAGGGGCGGCTAGGGTTTTGAATTGGCAAAAATGATAACCCTTCTCGGACATAAGCCTTATATAGGCCATATGTCCGAGATAATCTCGATCGTCCATTGAAGAGAGATCAACGGTCCTGGTTGAGCGTTACTTAAACGCCGCCGTTTTGCTTACATATGAGACCAAAGTCTCAGCCCCTTGGATTAAAATCACACGAACGGCTGAGATTAAATCTCAGCAACTAATTAATTGAATAACTCGGCCAATTATTTAAGGCCGTTGGATCTATCAAGACGGACGGCCATGATCAACATAATTGAGAGCAAGGCGGGTCAGGTGACTGGGCTAATTCACTGGGCCACTGGTTTGGACTTCCATTTGGCCCAGTTTATTATACAACTTGTATTTTTTTGTATTTTTTCAATTTTTAGATTTTTATGCACTTTTCTTTTATATTTTTTTTTCTTTTTCTTTTATGAAAAAATATAAATCCTAATCTACTAATTACTCTAATTTTCTAATATTTTTTGCAATTTTTCTGCTATTTTTCCTAATTTCTACTACTTAAGCTATTTTACTAATTTCCTAATTAACTAAACTAACAAATTACTTACTACTATTTTTTTTTGATTTTTTCTAATTTCTTACTTATTCAAACACACAAAAATATAACTAATTTCAAACAAAGCAAGTAATTGCACTCAAAAACATATTTATTTTAATTTTGGAATTTAAAGGCTTAGTGCAAAAATCATGTGCTCACATGTGGGATTTTGATTCGAGGCTCGGAATGGAATTTCGAGAGTTGAAACAGCCCAGTTAGATTATTTGGGATGTTTGTGCAAAGTTTCACACTATCTGGAGGTAATTTGGTTAGGTTTTTGATCGAATGCGTATTTCGGTACCGCAAAAGCGATGAGTGAGCCGCAGAAGTGGCAGAGATCTTAGGTGCGGGTAGTCTGACCGCATCTATGGTGTCGCAGATGCGACAAAGTGACCACAAATGCTGTGTTTGGATAATTTAGAGGGAATCACAAAAGCGGTGTTTTGTCTGCAGGAGCAGAATGCGCAAGTGCAAAATCTTAATCGCAGAAGTGGCCTGTTGACCGCAGAAGCGGTGGTCGCAGATGCGGCTAGAGAGCTGCAGATACGGAATTGACTGGTCAGTATTATATAAGTTCTCCTTCGATTGTTTTTGAAAGGGTTTCATATATTCACTCCGAACTTGGAGAATTTGAGCGAGTTGGAAGAGAGAAATCAAGGGACTTCTTTGAAGTAAGGATTTCTGAGTCTAAAACACAATTCTAAGGTGTTATTACATGAATTTAGACTGATAACTCAACGAATTAATGGGCAAAAATGGTGATTAGGGATTGAAATTCAAGAGAGTTAAAATGGGGAATTGAGGGGTCATTTGGACTCCGATTTTGATAAATTTTATATGCATGGACTCGTGAAGAGATAAGGAATCCATTAAAGTTAAATTTTCTGATTTTTGAGAAGTGGGCCTGGGGCTCGGATTTTGCAAATTTCGTGAATTTTGAGTTTTTTGATTGGGATATGTTCCCTTATCCTATTGTAACGTATTTGTTGTGATTTTGATCAGATTCGACATGCAAGGAGGTCTATTTGCGAGGCAAGGGCATAGCGAGCTAGGATTTTGGCCGGCTTGAGGTGAGTAAAGATTGTAAATGATATCCTGAGGGTTTGAAACCCCGGATTTGCAGAACTTAGTGCTATATTAAGGTGAAACACGCACTTACCGATGAGCGCGTGGTTGTTTACTATGGGGGATTGTGAATTGGTCCATCTTGATTGATACTTTTATCGCGTATTTGATTGAGATATGTTTTTTATCAACATGATTTGGGCTTCTTGCCATATTTTGGGCTTCGGGCCGACTACTTGGGTCCTTCATGGATTTTTATCATTCTTTCCTCACTATTTGATATATTATATAAACTTAGTCCTATTGATTATACTGTTTTACAAACTCAGCCACTTTAATTGAATTTTGAGACTTTAATGATATTTCACTGTCGTTTGGGCCGAGAACTATTAGTTTATTAATGCCCGAGAGGCTTATAATGTTTCTAGATTGAGTGAGGCTTTCGAGCCTTGAATGCGATGTGAGGAGGCTTTCAAACCTCGAGTGTTATATGAGGAAGCTTTCAGGTCTCGAGTGTTATGTGAGGAGGCTTTCAGGCCTCGAGTGTTATGTGAGGAGGCTTTCAGGCCTCGAGTGTTATGTGAGGAGGCTTTCTGGCCTCGAGTGTGTGGTGAGATGGCTTTCAGGCCTTATGTTGATATTGTGCTTGGGCTGTAAGGGGCCCCTCCGGAGCCTGCACACCTACAGTAAGTGCGGGTACCCATGTGATATGATACTAAGCTCGAGGGGTTAATACTGTTCTGAGTGACTAATATTGAGTCGTAGGGGCTGATACTATTCTGAGTGATTTATATTGAGCCCGAGGGGCTGGTACTATTTTGACATATTACCCGAGGGGCGAACTTTTATGTGCTCATCTTGCATATTTACTTGCATATTTACTTGCATTTTTCCTGTTATACAGTGATATTGTGCCCGAGGGGTACATTTTCTGTTCTTATCGGCACTAACTATCTTGAAACCATTTCGTAACTGTTGAAAAGATCGTTTTCAAAAGAGATCTAAATTGAGCCAAGATATTTCTAAAGATTTCACAGCTTTACTATTTTTCTCAAGGATTGTACCCTGCTTTTATACAGCATGATGGTTGCTTTACGTGATTTCTTACTGCTCAGTTATTATTTACCTTTGTTACTCACTGAGTTGGAGTACTCACTTTACTCCCTGCACCTCGTGTGCAGATGTAGGTATCTATTCACCTGGTAGCGGGTTTTAGCCGATCAGAGGCAGAGGTATATGAGTTAAGGAGGTGACTGTCTGCGTTCGCAACACCATGTTTCCCGCTTTTGTTCATTATTCCATTTTTGTATATTTTAGACCTTGTAGTGAATTTACATTCTGATAGATGCTCGTAACTTGTGACACCCCGATTAGGGCTGTGTTGGGTTGACTTTCCGCTAGTTAATACTATTAAGTCATATTTACGTTACTTATTCATGTTTAACTATTTTGAAAAGACGAGTTGGGTTAGTTAGCTGGCCTCGTCTTCACGAGAGGCGCCATCACGACCGGGTTCGGTTTTGGGTCGTGACAAGTTGGTATCAGAGCCTAGGTTACTAGGTTTCACGAGTCATAAGCAGGTTTAGTAGAGTCTTGCGGATCGGTACAGAGACATCTGTATTTATCCTCGAGAGGCTGCAGAACATTTAGGAAAACTTCACATTCTTGAATTTTTATCGTGCGTCTTTGATTCAGCTTGAAAAGAAACTCTTGAAATTCCTTCCACGCGTTTTTATGCGCACATGAGCGCTCGGTATCAGATGTGCCTCGATGGCTTGTGATTCCCCGACCAAGGGGCGAGATTTGATCTCTGTGAGATTGATGTTGTACCAATCTAGAGGACTTGAGGCCGGATCTTTGCCTATGGCTTGAGCACCGAGGTGCTGATTGTGTGAGCAAGTGTTTTGAACTTATATGTTATGTAGTGTCCCTATTAGTAGAAGTGACGGTTGAATAGCCATGTGATGAGTGTGTTAGTAGTGTGGGATGTATCTAGGTAACTTGGAAGTGACGAGGAAGGTATGCGGGATGATAGATGAACTATTGAGTTTATGATTTCCATTGTGATTGGATGTGTAGCTCCGAATTATGGGCGCGTGAAAAATCTTTTCTTGTCCCCTAGATGGGAGTGAAGTAAATTTCATGTTGTGGTATGATTTTAGACTCAGGAAGACTAAGTAACTGTGTAATGTGTATGATGGTGGAAGGTGTATGAAAATGTTATATTGAGGCGCAGGTGGGTTATTCCCTACGGAGTGTTCCGAAGTTGCGTGATCCTTGTTTATATGTTAGAAGATCTCATGTGTAATTGAAGGGTAAGTGTTGAAATTTGAAATTTTGGATTTTCTTAAGAGAGTAGGCTTAACTATTACGGGGATGAATGCGGGATTTGTAGAAGATTTACAGGACTAGATGATCTGTGTTTTCACAACTTCTAAATGATTTGAGTTTAATCTCACTATGATATTGTGGCATCAATAGAGTAAAAGTGTTATGATTTATTGAGCGTATCTTGATCTATGACTTCGAGCCAAGTGGGAGAGTCAGCTGTGAGCAGTTGATTGCATGGTTGGGTGCTATGTTAGTTCTAGTTTGGGGGCGTGTGAGTGAAATAGCTATGGCTAGAGTAAAGGAAAGTTTGACAAAGGTTATATTATGCTTCATAGAGTTTGAGAATCACGGAATGTCTAGAGTGTTGTGGGTAAAGGATGCTCGGTGCATAGAGCAGGAAGTTTCTTGGTCGTATTGGGATGAGGATATCATATTGTGGTATCGAAGTGCCAATGAGGCACAGGCGGTTATGTTCGTTAGGTCAGGTAATAATTAGTTTGAATAAGAGTGAATGACATTCGAGAATGGTTCTAATGTATTCAAGATTCTATAGGAAACACGGTTGTGTATGTGGTTAGGGACTGTGTTTTCATTGGAAAAGGTCAAGACTTGTGGCATTTTTATGATTAATTATAGGATTCAATGTACCAGTATCTGGAAGTTAAAGGTAACTGATTCAGATTCGCATGAAGTTCTTCAGAGTAAAGTATCTTGGAATGTGCTGTTTCTGGGGATATTGAGAGAGTATTCAGCGGCTTATGGGTTTTAGATAGTGTGGTCTTGTGCTTGGGTCTCGGTAGTGAGCCTGGATTGAGAGATTGTGGTATTACAACGAGAGAGGATATCAAGTTGAAAATGAATCAGAAGGAAATCTAGATAGATTAAGTAGCTTGATGGTAGACCGAATCGGTATGGAAAGGATATGATTAATTTTTTGTGTGTTCAAGGTAATGAGTTCGTACAGGTATCTTGCAGCAAAGCTCTTGAGTTCTGATAGCTTGCTTAGCTTGGTCTAGTTAGAAGGATTCGGTCCTAGCAGTTTAGCTTGTGCAAATGGAATTGGGAGAGAGTTCTTGTTGGGTTTTACCATGGTTTGGAGATATATATACGGAGCATGGGATATGTAATGATTTATTTTCTAAATGGGATCAGTGGAAGTTCTTGGCTAGATGAGTTACAGTTCAGTCCTGAAGAGAAGTTCATAAAACTCTCGGGCAATGGGTAGCCTCAGGTAATCAAGGAAATGGTACTACTAATTAGAAGTTATTTGACGATAGTATATGTTCAGAAAAAGGGTAACATGATTAAGTGGATTGCACTTCAGTAATATTGCAACACTTTTAGGTTGGATCGACTATTGATATTCGAGATGATGTATGGAACATGGGAATTTTAGAATATCTTTCGTGGAATGAATGGGTACCTGAGGTGTAATATGTATTTGGATGGTGGAATTTGGGGTCAAGTATGGTGATATGTATGCTACATGGACTTGGAGACCGGAAATTCTCATGTTCAGGCTATGTTGTGATTGTAGATCGTGGGTATTGGCACCATTTAGCGGCTATCGGGATTTGGAGGCTCGAGTGAATGTTTATTGCTAGTATGTTAGATTTCAGATGTGATGTTGGAATTGAGACCGGTTGTCTTAGTGTTGGGTTATTCTGGACTATTGTGCTATGGGCTATGCCGGAAATGCCACGGGTTGAGTGGCGAGGTGCGCTGGATTATGTTCTAGCAGAGTGGCTTACATTTTAAAGTCCCGGCGGGCGGCTAGGAAGGGTTGATTTCTTAATTGGGCCTTCGTGATGGATGTCAGTGCAGAGGTTTCTACCATTGATTCAGTTTTGGTGTTGAGGGACTTTTCGGATACGTTTTTTATGGTCGGGCATGTTGTCGGGCGAGGTTGTGGCTTTCGATATTGATTTGATGTCGGGAACCGTATCGTATGGCTCCGGTAGGATTTATAGTAGTGGAAGGAGCAACTTCAGGCTTCGCTGATAAGGAGTTCGTTGGTAGGACAAGGGGAATACGTGTTCTAGCTTGAGACGGCTCAGTTGGCCCCGAATAGTATTATTGAGGGATAGGTTGATTCAATCGTTATTGAGCTTGTTAGTGATCTGGGGAGATCTATGAGTTGTTTTCTGTGTTGTGAGACATTATGATTTGTTGGTTATGGGCACATGTGGTGCGGTTCTATTGGGAATTCATAGTGGAAGTCGAGCGGGATGAGTAATTGGGTATTGCTCGGTGAATATAGTATGGGTTATGACCTATCGGGTTGTGTAGTGTACGTTATTTGCTTCACCGTGGGTGTAAGGATTTGCTTTGGTTCCAAGCATCAAATTGTGTGTGGCTGTCGATTTTGATCATAGTGACTTGGAGTATTTCATGTGTAGCAGTGTTTTGATAGGATCGCGCGTTGTAGCGAGGCTACATTGAGATATGATCTTTCGGGGTAGACTCATATGTTCTATTTCTATGATGTGAGACGGGTCTCAGCTTTGTGTTGTTATGGTACTAATGAGCTTGAGGTACGACTCTTTCGGTTGGGGTCATTTCCATTAGTTGAGTATATTTGGACCGTTTCTTATCAGTGTGAGAATTATAAAAGTTGTGGCTTGGGCTGGTATTGACGTGACATGTCACCAGAGTGGTGTGTTAGATTCTAGGTGATCGTTGGGTTCATTAATGAATACGAACGGATTTGATTTCAGCTTGTTGGAAGGATAATATCGAGGTTCGGCTCGGAAATCTGCTGTGGTATTAGCCAAAAAGGGAAGTGACTTCATGAATGGTGGACTTGAGAAATGGTTATGATTTATTGCGTGTTTCCTTTATCATTGGAAGTATATGAAAGTGTTGGGATGAGACTCTAGTTGATAAGAGGTTTCCTGTCGATATTCGGTTGTTATGTGCAGTAACTGTGAATAGAAGTTAACAATTTGAGTGTTTGGGTTATGTGGTATATCATATAATTGCACCCGAGGTTTCAAGTATGGGTTATTACAGCTTGATCGGGCTTATTCACGCATAGACGTGGGATTCTGTTCGTATGGAAGATTTCAAAAGTGGAAATGTGGTTCTATGATTTATGGGCTTGATTAGAATGCAGAATTTCAGTTATAATATGTTGTCGACCTATATGAGATAGGGCGACGTTAAATCACCCCCGAGTATATGCATGGTAAGGTTATTCAGTGATTGATTGGCTTTTAGAACAAGCTCTGGGTACGTTCGAGGACGAAAGTGTGTTTAAGTCGGGGAGGAAGTAACGACCCGACCTGTCATTTTGAACTTTTGCACTTTGATTGCTAGTTTTCAGGCATGACTTGCCCCATGATAGGTATTATGACTAATGTATACCGCTGGTTTTGGTTTTCGGGAAGATTTGGAATGAATTTGAAAGAAACAATTTCAGTTGAAAGCTTTGAATTTGAAAGATTTGACCGAGAGTTGACTTACTTGTATATGAGCTCGGATTGGAGTTTTTATGATTTGGTTAGCTTCGTTAGATGATTTTTGGCTTAGGAGTGTGATCGGAAGTGATTTTGGAGGTCTGGTATAGAATTAGACTTGAATTGGCGAAGTTAGTATTTTGGCGAATAACGGTCGATAGGTGGGATTTTGATCCGAGGGTTGGAATGGAATTTCGAGAGTTGCAGTAGCTCCGTTAAGTGATTTGGGATGTGTGTGCAAAATTTAAGACTATTTGGAGGTGATTTGGTTAGGCTTTTGATCGAATGCGTATTTCGGAAGTTTTTAAAGAACTTAGGCTTGAATTCGATAAAAAATGATGATTTTAGTGTTGTTTGAGATGTCTTGATGATTGGAACAAGTTGGAATGATGTTATAGGAGGTGTTAGTACTTTTAGTTGAGGTCCTGCGGGCCTCGGGTAATTTCGAGTGGCTAACGGGAAGTTTTGAACTTGTGAAACAGAAAAGTGTGTTGCTTCTGGTATTTTTGCTTCTGCGGAAATGGGACCGCGAAGCGGCCCTCTATCCGCATAAGCGAAACCGCAGAAATGGTGGAGTCTGACTGCATATGCGGTGTCGCAGATGCGACAAAGTAACCACAGATGCTGTGTTTGGAGAATTTAGGGGGAACCGCAAAAGTAGTATTCTGTCCGCAATAGCGGAATGCGCAAGTGCGGAATCTTAACCGCAATAGCAGCCCGTTAACCGCAGAAGCGGTGGTCGCAGATGCGGCTAGAGAGCTGCAGATGCGGAATTGACTGGTTAGTATTATACAAGTTCTCCTTCGCGAATTTTTGAAAGTGTTTCATATTTTCACTCCAGACTTGGAGAATTTGGGCGAGTTGGAAGAGAGAAATCAAGGGACTTCTTTTAGGTAAGGATTTTTGAGTCTAAAATATAAATCTAAGGTGTTATTACATGAATTTAGAGTGATAACTCAAGGCATTAATGGGCAAAAATGGTGATTAGGGCTTGAAACTTAAGAGTTAAAATGGGGAATTGAGGGGTCATTTGGACTCCGATTTGGGTAAATTTTATATGTATGGACTCGTGGCGAGATAAGGAATCTATTGATGTTAAATTTTCTGATCTTCAAGAAGTGGGCCCGGGGCTCGGGTTTTGCAAATTTCGTGAATTTCTATATTTTTTGAGTCTTTGTGATTGGGATATGTTTCCTTAGCCTATTGTAATGTATTCGTTGTGGTTTTGATCATATTTGATGCACGAGGAGGTCGATTTGCGAGGCAAGGTCATAGCGAGCTAGGATTTTGGCCGACTTGAGGTGATTAATGATTGTAAGTGATATTTTGAGGGTTTAAAATCTCGGATTTTCACAATATAGTGCTATATTGAGGTGAAACACGCTCTTAATGACGAGTGCGGGGTTGTTTAATACGGGGAATTATGACTTGGTTCATCCCGATTGATACTTTTACCGCGTATTTGACTGAGATATGTTTGTTATCAACATGATTTGGGCTTGTTGCCATATTTTGGGCTTCATGCCGATTACTTCAGTCCTTCATGGATTTTTATCACTATTTCCTCACTATTTGATATATTACTTGAACTCAGTCTTGTTGCTTATACTGTTTTATAAACTCAGCCACTTTAATTGAAGTTTGACACTTTAATGATATTTCACTGTCGTTTGGGCCGAGAACTATTATTTTATTGATGCTCGAGAAGCTTATGATATTTCTGGACTGAGTGAGGCTTTCGGGCCTTGAGTGTGATGTGAGGAGGCTTTCGGGCCTCGAGTATGTAAGGAGGAGGCTTCCAGGCCTCGAGTGTTATGTGAGGAGGCTTTAAGGCCTCCAGTGTGATGTGAGAAGGCTTTTAGGCCTTATGTTGATATTGCGCTTTGGCCGTAAGGGGCCCCTCCAGAGTCTGCACACCCATAGTGAGCGCGGGTACCCATGTTATATGATACTGAGCCCGATGGGCTAATACTGTTCTGAGTGACTGATACTGAGCCGGAGAGGTTGATACTATTCTGAGTGATTAATATTAAGCCCGAGGGGCTGGTACTATTTTGAGATATTGTGATTAATATTGAGCCCGAGGGGCTGGTATTATTTTGAGATATTGCCCGAGGGATGAACTTTTATGTGCTCATCTTGCATATTTACTTGCCTTTTTCCATTTATATTGTGGTGTTGTGCCCGGGGGCGCATTTTTTATGCCTATCGGCACTATTATTTTGAAATCATTTCGTAACTGTTGAAAGGATCAGTTTCGAAAGAGATTTAAACTGAGCCAAGATATTTCTAGAGATTTCACAGCTTCACTGTTTTTCTCAAAGATTGTATCCTGCTTCTATATAGCATGATGGTTGCTTTACGTGATTTCTTACTGCTTAGTTATTATTTACCTTTGTTACTCACTGAGTTGGAGTACTCACTTTACTCACTGAACCTCGTGTACAGATGCAAGTATCTATTCACCCGGTAGCGGGTTTTGGCCGATCAGAGGCAGAGGTATTGAGTTAAGGAGGTGATTGTCAGCATTCGCAGCACTATGTTTTCCTCTTTTATTCATTATTTTGGTTTTATATATTTTAGACCTCGTAGTAGATTTACATTCCGATAGATGCTCGTGACTTGTGGCAACCCGATTACGGTTGTATTGGGTTGACTTTTCGCTAATTAATAATATTAAGTCATATTTACGTTGCTTATTCATGTTTAACTATTTTGAAAAGACGAGTTGGGTTAGTTGGCTTGCCTCACCTTCCCGAGAGGCGCCATCACGACTGGGTCCGGATTTGGGTCGTGACAAATGACAAAGGAGTTTTACCATGAGATGGTACTTATTTTTTAAATTCGACTTCAAGTGTGTCAAATGGTTAGATTTTTTTACTTTATGAAAGAATGTCACAACTTGGCAAGGATTCCGAGTCATGCTATTATTTGGAGAAATTGAACCATTTACTGATTGAGGCTCCTCATGAATATTATTCTGGTATAATCTCCAACCTAATTATTGGTAACTTATATTTGAGAACAAATGAGAGCATGCTTTACAAGGACACAAGAGAGTAAACTAGTATTTATTTAGATTATATCATTATATATTTTGAGTATTAAGATTGGGATATTATATAAATTTACCACATAAAAGTGTTGCAACAAGCATTTGGCGTTCTTATCTGTTATTGATGTGGTTAAATTTATTGTGACGTTGGATTTCAAATGTTTTCTTTGGTTTCTTTTGAAGAAATCAATCAAGAGCATTAATTTGCATTAGAAAGAAATAATTGGATTTTTTATGACAAAATAGTAAAAAAAAAATATGAGTTGTGAAAATATTATCTCATTAACTCGAAATTTTCTAAAATGTGGGGATCGTGTATCCAAAGTATTACAGCCTGATCATAAGAAGGAAAAAGATAGGAAAATTATTTACCAAAATTATAATGAAGCCTTACAAAGTTGAGATTGTTTGTGGTGAAAATTTATATTAGAAGATCAAAAATATATTATATTTTTGGCTCTGAAAAATTATCTTGCTTTGGGTCTCTTAGTAATTTGGGTGAAGAAATTATTAAATTATGGCATATTTTATATTAATTTGAGATATTTCAATAGAAGTTAAGATTGCTTCTACATTTAGAAACTTTTATTTTGGTATTTGAATATGAAAAAAGAAAATAAATTCATATGTGTTGAAAGATGTTACAAAAGGCACTTGCAAGGAAATCAAGTTTCATTTCAATTGAGATGATCTTATGCCTTATTTGACAAATACTATGAGTTAGTATTTTGTATGTGAATTTTTTACTGTATTAGAATAATACAGTGATGATAATAAATCTTTGATTCAGATTAGAAAAGCTCAATAGTGATTGCGTGATCGCCTTTTGGTGGGTTATGATATTTGAATTGCGTGGAAGTGGGGTTGATTAAGCAACCTCTTGGCGAGTTAAACCGATACTAATTATGTCGATGAATTATGATTTTCAAGGCGCAATAACTATTATAAGAAAATAAATCTTTCAATGGGAAGAGTAGACACATTCTCTTGAGACATAATGTGATAAAGCAATTGCTTAGAGAGAAATTTTTTATACATATTATGTGTAGTCGAAAGAGGATTTGGCCGATCCTTTGACTTATAAGTAAAACATCGAGGGGTTGAGACTTTTGCCAATTTGATATGTATCAACAATGATGGTACTATGTGATTGGAGATCTCATGGAGTATATTCATATGGGTAATAACAAGTCATTAATTGATCAAATATGTACTATCAAATTATATCTCTTCCTATGATGTATGTGTACATAGTACAAGACTGCAAGGAATGTGAGACTGAGTTATTAAACTCTTAATCCAATAATCCATAGCCTATTGTAGGTGGTGTGATGTGCTGCAGAATAAACTTGATGGATATAGACCTATATGAGCGTGGAGTGGGGCCGCTCCTATGAAATTTGTGGCGAAACTCTAGAGCACTCATGAAAACCAGGCTCGCGCGTGGCCTGTTAGCGCAAAACCGCGATAAACAACAAAGCGTGTGGGAGTATAATGTGATAGATAAGACACTATACTTACAAAAGAATTCTTGATTCATAGAAGTTTTAGACTCACGAATTGTTCTGTAAGTTTAATCTTATTTTATCTAGGTCTGGTTCATAGTCCAAGAGACACCAGATTCGACGCACTATGCTAATTTGTGAAAACCCAGCAAATTTTTTAATATTATTTTTTATAATATTCTTTTTGAGATATGTGAAGGATTGATAAAGAAATATTTTTGATATTTCAAAAAGAAATATTCCAAAACTATCTCTAGATTCATTTTCTTACAGTGATATTAATGAGTAATTATTATAGCAATTATCTTAAATATATTTGTAATAGAAAATTAGTTTAATTTTGAATTCAATTGGAACAAAATAAATCTGATTATTGGATGTTCATTAGTGGGTAATTCAAAAGATACTGTTAAAAAAATAATTAACCATTTATAGCCTTAGTGGCTTTGGATTTTAACCTTTTTTGGTATGCTTTGAAATGCCTTTTATGGCTTGGACAGTTTTCATATGAGATTGTGCATTTCTTTTGCTCTATTTATACTACTTTGGTTTTACAATCTTAAAAAGTGTATGAAGAAAAAAGTAAAAGCTTTCTTTCTATTTTCTTCTATTGTATTGGGTTTATTTTGATTAATCTTTGTTGTTTCTACTTTTAGTTTATACTATAAGAGCTTGTTGTATCCTGGGGGATACGCATAATTTTATTTATTACGGTGTAGGCGAAATATCTTTAAGGATAGTGTCTTTGATACGTCTCAGGCTAAACCCTCTATTCCACATATCATCCAATATTTTTCCAACACTGTGTACTCCCATGTCTATCTATATCTTTATTTATATATACTTACAATATATTAAAAGCACGAATCCCCTTAGAAAAATATGAATTATCTTTTTGACCCTTTAAATATAAAATATACTTCGGATAAAACTGTTAATTTGTTATATTTTTACTATTTAGGACTTTAAAAAAAACTAAAGCTTTCCTAATAAAATTATTTCTTATTATTAATTAAAGCTTTCCTAATAAAATCATTTCTTATTTGATATATGTTGGAAGTCTTAATATATAGGATTTTAATTAAATTAAATTTTTACCTTAAAATAATAGGAAAACCATCGCTTGCCCAATCAACAACTAAACCACCAAATCATATTTCTTTAATAATGCAAAAGCATCCCAACACCAAACCACAAGAATTTCTACTAAAATTATACTATGTAAATAATAAGGTTTTCCAAGCATATCCAGCATTCCTTGACATGGTAATAGATCCAACAATCTAACCCTAATTGTATTTAAGAATAATTTCACAATTTTTAAAAATTAAAATTACTAAACCATTTAAACTATGATGTTTCAATTTGGTTCCATTCAAAGATGATCATTTTTATTTTTGTGATAGTGATTTATTCTTTTCAAATATGTTGGAAAAAATTTCATAATATATCTTATTAATTGAAAAAATAGAACATTTACATTTTGTTTGTGAGAAAAAAAAAAGGCGTCACATATTAATTAGATGATCATGTTTCTGTCTTTTAGAACGAACTTAAGAATATATAACTTTTAAAAAATAAAATCCATAAAATTCAAAAGTTATTTAAGATCACATACATATCGAATTGCTGAACTGGCACTACTTTTTCGTTGAACACATAATAAATTATTTGAATGTTGAAAGCCAAGTTTCCCGACCCCAACTTCTAAAATGCACTAACTTTTTCTGGTAATTTTACAAATTTCAAAATACATTTCAAATGTAATCATCACGACAATTCAAACTTCTAGAAAATCAAATGTTATAATCATCCAAGTCATAGAACTTTACCAAACTATCAAAAGTAATTCTCATTCGGTGCACTTTTACTTGTTCGATAATCTAAAAATAATTTTTTATTTTTATTGTCACTTTTAACATATTAAGAGAAGACAATTTTTTTTTCTGTTATACCCATAGTATTAATTACTTATTTTAAATTATTTTTTTAAATCCATTAAAAATTTACATCAATTAATATGGGTAATTATAAATTTTAGTCTAATAATTATGTAATTATTACAAACAGAGGGTGACTCAGGATATGAGCGTGGCGGAAGCACCATTTACATAGATACACCAATTCTATTAAAGGTAGAAAACTTAACAATTACGAGTTCATGACCGAAAGAATATTTTAAAATATAAAAAGACTCACTCAAGTAAAACCTAGATTAATAAAGGTTTGTTGAGCAGTCCAACCATAATCACAATTGATGTTGCTAGTCCACGGGAGTTTGTACTTTTCCAAAGTAAACATTGAATGGAGAAGGATTTTTGGAGTTTTTCTGTACTGTTTTTGGGAAATTTCTTATTGAAGTAGTTAATTTTTCTACTAGTCAATAAAATCGTAATACTTATAAACTTATTTATTGAGATATAAAGAAGGTAATTGGCTTCTTGCTTGTGTTGTACCATGGATATATGTCTACAATTTAACCTCCTTTTGTGAAATATTATCTTTTTAGTTGTTTTTGTTTTTAATAATAATAATAATAATAATAATAATAATTATTATTATTATTATTATTATTATTATTATTATTATTATTATTATTATTAATTAGAGATGAAGATTATTGAATAACGGAACTAGCAAATGGAATATCTTATCCTCTTTCCTATTTTCTGTAATCTTTTTATGTCTTTTTATTAATCTTTTAAAGTAGAGAAAAGTTTATCTTCAATTGAGTATTTGACTATTTTGCATAAAAGATCTAAACAACAAATCATGGAGAGAAAATGGGCTTAGGGCATTAGATGGAGAGATTTTGAGATGACTCAAAAGGTCATCTCTTAGAAGTTAAATCTTTATCTGGGGGCCTTAAAAATCTCCTTTTGTCTCTCTTTGATTTGCGTGTACAATTTTGGTGTATATCCGAAAAGTCTTTCTGTGAAAATTTGAGAAAAATGCTAAATTTTACCTTTAAAATTGAATTAAGTTGGCTTCTTTTAACGTTTGGATAACCGGACCCAGACCCATGATTTGACAGTCTCAGAGGGTCAGTAGAAAAATATGGGACTAGGGCTTATGTCCGGAATCGAATTTCGAGGTCCATAGCCCGAGAAATGAATTTTTGAAGAAAATTATTTAACTGAAAATATAATAGTTTTTAGAAATTTAAAAATGTTTGATTTTGATGATACAGGTTTGATACGGTATTTAAGTTACATATGTGAAATTTGGTAGGAAACGTAGTTTATATGACGTGAATCGAACCCTCGGTTGTGTAAATAGAAACTTTAAGAGTTCTTGAATTTTTTTATTGATTTGATGCTAAATTTGTAGTTCTAGGTGCTATTTCAGCGATCTGATCGTGGGAGCAAGTCTGTATGATGTATTTAGACTTGTGTGCATGCTTGGTTTGGAGCCCCGAGGGCTTGGGTGAGTTTTGAATAGGTTTCGGAATGTTTTAGACTTAGAGAATTCTGCTATTTTATGTTGCATGTGCACAGGTGCGTTGTGCTTCGCGATAATGGAGTGTAAATCAGGCTGAGAGGAAATTACTTCTTGGCGAACGCAGAGGATTGGACGCGAACGAGAAGCACTGGGGAGTGGTATCCTTAGCGAATGCGATCAGAACTCCCGTGAACGCGATGGTCAAGGGACCTGGGGGAGGGGAGTCATGTTCTTCTACATGACGCGACCACTGGGTCGCGAACGCGAAGTCTTGGGAGAAATTGCCTCATGCGAATGCGTTGATAGACTCGCGAATGCGAAGGCCTTAGGCCGCAGTGTATCACGATCGCAAGATACCACTCGCGAACGCGATGAAGGTTTGTCTAGTGAATTCAAAAATAGAAATAGCACGGGATTAGACCAAAAGTTCATATTTTCTTCCATAAAAATCGACCTTGGGCGATTTTTGAAGAGGAATTTCAACACCAAATCATAGTTTTGTATTCTTAGACTCATCTCTTTCATTTTCTATCAACACCCATTAGATTTTTAGGCCTAAATCTTGTTCTTTCATGGTAGAATTAAGGATTTTGGAAAAAATTGAGGATATTACAAAATTGGAAATTTAGACCTCTATTTGGGGTCGGAATGCGAAACTAATTACACATTTGGGTTCGTGGGTGAATGAGTTTTAGTTCGAATCTTATATTTTGACCAAGCGGGCCCGGGGTCGAGAGTCATGATGGCGCCTACTAGTGGAAGCTAGGCAAGCCAACTATTACTTACATTTTTCATTAGTTACCACTCTCTTCTTAAGACTTTGAATAAAATCATATAATTACAACGGAATAATTAAACTTAGCGGAAGACTTAGTCAATTTTATGAACTATGATAAAGAAAACCCCAAACATGATACACTACCCAAGACTGGTGTCACAATACTCACGAACTTCTAAGAATAATACACATAATGGTGTGAAAGAAAATATAAGCTGTTTATCTCGAATACATGAGATAACGTAATGAAATACATAGACAGAAGAGACAACGGGTCCTGCGGACGCCTGCAAGGCTACCTCGAAGTCTTAGTAGTCGGAATATCCACAATCGTGCTATTGCCGCCGCTGCTGTCCGTAACCTGTATCTGCGCAAAAAGAGCGTAGAGTGTAGTATCAGCACAACCGACCCCATGTGCTGGTAAGTGCCTGGCCTATCTCGGCGAAGTAGTGACGAGACTAAGGCCAGTCACCCACATAAACCTGTGCAGTTGAAATATATATATATATACATATACAACAGCAGAAAACGTTATCGAACGTTTATAAGGAAAGAATTTGCTCTGAAATAACAGTCAACAACTCACAATATCCAGAGTAATCTGGTCAACGGAACAAATCTTACTTTTATGTCTCAATTCATTTTTCATTTCATATCTTGTGGTAGGCGTACCACCCGCTCCCAAATGTAACAATAGGCTATTCATATCTTGTGGTAGGCGTACCACCCGCTCCCAAATGTAACAATAGGCTTTTCATATCTTGTGGTAGGCGTACCACCCGCTCCCAAATGTAACAATAGGCTTTTCATATCTTGTGGTAGGCGTACCACCCGCTCCCAAATGTAACAATAGGCTACCGGCAACTATGGCCAATGCCAAGATTCAAATCACTTTGTGGTCGGCGTGCCACACGATCCGATTCAAATCACTTTGTGGTCGGCGTGCCACACGATCCCATTTCTTATCATAAAAGTGGTCGGCGCGCCACACGATCCCAATTCTTTAATATATATATTACCGGCAATAAGCCAATAATCTCTGATCAACAGTGAATATATAAAAGTATTACCGATATTAAACCAATAATCTTTACTTCAACAATATTGATATTACCGGTGTGAAAACCGATAAATGACAATAAATCAACGATACATCCCCGTTACCAGTGTAATGCCAATAACTCTTAATCAACAATTTATATGTACTTTACCAGTATAAAACCAATAAATGATAATGAATCAACAATTTACCTCTATTACCGATGTAATACCAATAACTCTAAATCAACAATTTATATGTACTTTGCTAGTATAAATCCAACGGTCCATCGAATCTTTACCCGAACCCCCCGGGCTCCAAACCAAACATGTACACAATAATCTATATGTATTTTACCGGTATAAAACCATTAATAATTTCCCTTCACATAATCACTTAGGATTAATAAGAATTTAATCCATTTTTAAGACTCACGGTCATGCTCGATCCCCAACGTATAGATACTCGTCACCATGCCTATACGTCGGACTCCACATATCATAATTTATTCATAACTAAATTCCTATTTCTTCAAGCTAGGATAGAACAAACACTTACCTCGAAAGTTTACGAACGATTCAATCCGTAGCAATGCCTTTTCCTTTCGAATTTGGCTCCAATCCAATCGTATCCAAGAAGTTTGATGAAGAATCGCTCAAAAATCGTCCAAGGAGCTGTGGAGAAGAGAGTTGAACAAAAATGGGATTTTTATCCCGTTTCTGATCTGTTTTGGGATTAAATTCACTGGGCAACGATTTTGTTCTACACGATCGCGTGAACAGAACAGCAGAACCTCGATCGGAAAACCTTGAATCGTCCACCTCTAACGCCGACCTCTCGAACGGGAACTCGCTAGTGATTTCGCCATGGATTCTACCATTTTTAGCATGACGAAATGACTGTTTTGGAGCTGATTTTCAAAGAAGTTTTACTGGGTTATGGGGGCTGGAGTTTTGACGGATTTTAAGCTTGGTTGCTAGCTGATTTTGAAGTATTTCATGGTTGTTTCGGGGCGGATTTTTCAGCTGATTTTTGAATGAGAAAAGAGCTGAAAGTTCATGGGGGAAAGGTCGTGTGCTCTCTATGGTTTACGGCTGAATTTCTCCTAATTCTTCCATGGTTCCTTTCTTTGTTTTTGTATCTTGTGTATGTCTCTTTAATTTTAGAGAAAGAGAGATGGCTGCTTTCTCTCAAAGATGAAAGATCATCATATTGTCGATGAAGCTTGGTTAGGCATTACATGACAGAAGCTTTGTTAGCAATTGGATTCTCCTTTGTGTGAAATGGCTGCTGTGAACTTAAGAGTTCTGTGTCGTATTTTTTTTAGTATTGCGGCTGATTTGTGTTTTCATTTTAGATGTGTACTAGTACACATACCCGCGCGATGCGCGAATTATTTCAAAGTCCAACAGGTTCCATCAACTTACCATTAAAAAAAAAAATAATATCCACTTATTCCTAAAGTTCCAAGCATCCCCTTAATTCATATTCTTGTCCCCCCAATTCTCGATACCCCACATTCCTTTTTTTTTTCAAATTCTATCAATTTTTTTTTTAAAAGACATAGCTTAGTCACATGGTTACTAGTTCCGAGATTCTTCCTTACTACATAATTTCAATTATTACTAAAATAAATACTCTTAATCAATTTAAGTACTTATTTCATGGAACTATAATTAATTCTAAGCTATACCAAAGTTAATTACAAGTGCACCCATAACTTCGTTCCATTTTTTTATAATCATGCAGCTCGAGTTCAATTACACGACATTCTCAAATTCAAAATTAACCCGATTAATTATAAAAAAAATGTCACGGGTCTGGGTCCGTTTACCAAAAATGTTGACCAAAGTCAACCATATCAATATTAATATCAAAATTCTTCAACTTTTTCACATATTTCACATATTTCAACATAAATATTTTCTCGGACTGACCATCCGTCTGGGGATGAAAGGCTGTACTTAGCTGAACTTGTGTGCCCAACTCTCGTTGAACCGCCTTCCAAAAATGTGAGGTAAACTGTGCACCTCGATCTGAAATAATAGAGATAGGAACACCATGAAGGCGAACGATCTCCCTGATATAAATCCCAGCTAACCTCTCGGATGAATAGGTAGTGGCAATAGGAATAAAATGAGCTGACTTGGTCAGCCTATCAACAATCACCCAAACAGCATCAAACTTCTTCCGAGTCATCGGAAGTCCAGAAACGAAGTCCATCGTGATTCGCTCCCACTTCCATTCAGGAAGTTCAATTCTCTGAAATAAACCGCCAGGTCTCTGATGTTCATATTTAACTTGCTGACAATTAAGACACTTTGCCACATATGCCACAATATCCTTTTTTTTCATTCTGCGCCACCAATAATATTGTCGCAAATCTTGATACATTTTCGCTGTGCCTGGGTGAATAGAATACCGCGAACTGTGAGCTTCTTCTAAAATCAATTCTCTAAGCCCATCAACATTTGGCACACAAATGCGCCTTTGCATCCTCAGAATCCCATCAGCATCTAGGGTGACATATTTAGCACCTCCTCGCTGAACCGTATCTCTAAGGTCACATAAATAAGAATCATTATATTGTTGATCGCGGATATGCATCCAATAATGAAGAGCGAGCGATCGTGCAAGCTAGAACTCGACTAGGCTCAGAAATATCCAACCTCACAAATCGGTTGGCCAAGGACTGAACATCCAAAGCAAGTGGCCTCTGATCGACTGGAATATAAGCAAGACTGCCCATATTGGCTGACTTCCTACTCAAAGCGTCGGCCACCACGTTTGCTTTTCCCGGATGATATAAAATGGTAACATCATAGTCTTTTAGCAACTCTAGCCACCTTCTCTGCCTCATATTCAACTCTTTCCGTTTAAACAAATACTGAAGACTCTTATGATCGGTGTATACTTCACATGCTACACCATACAAATAATGCCTCCAGATCTTCAATGCGTGAATAATGGCTGCCAACTCCAAATCATGAACTGGATAGTTCTTCTCATGAATCTTCAATCGCCTCGAAGCATAGGCAATAACTTTGCCATCATGCATCAACACTTCTCCAAGCCCAACACGGGAAGCATCACAATAAACTGTATAAGGTGCTGAACCCGTGGGTAAACCCAACATTGGTGTTGTAGTCAAGGCTGTCATGAGCTTCTCAAAGCTCGCCTCACACTCATCCGACCACTCAAATTGAACACCTTTCTGGGTCAATCTGGTCAGTGGGGTTGCAATAGATGAAAACCCCTCCACGAATCGCCGATAATAACCCGTTAATCCTAAGAAACTTCAAATTTCTGTGGCTGATGTCGGTCTAGGCCAGTTCTTGACTGCCTCGATCTTCTTTGGATCGACCTGAATACCTGCTGCCGTCACAATATGACCCAGGAATGCAACTGAACTTAGCCAAAATTCACACTTTGAAAATTTTGCATATAGTTGCCTATCTCTCAGAGTCTGCAAGGCCACTCTAAGATGTTGTGCATGCTCCTCCTGACTGTAGGAGTAGGTCAATATGGAAACAATGAAGACTACAACGAACAAGTCTAAATAAGGCACGAACACTTCATATGTATGCACATATCCATGACTCTGAAGTCTGGCCATAAGAGTTGTTCTTAAATTATAACATTGTCAATTAACCCTGTTATCAAATATCTCATTCCAAAACTCCCACTTTACTCACAATGAGGTATGGAAACCTTATGATTACTTTTCCGAATTAATGAGTCATATTTATCCTTACCTGGTGCTCATCTCAAAGTCTAGAACTCAACGGTCACAAAATAGAAATGACTAAATATGAATAGAAACTATGCAAGGATTGTCCAATAATCCTAACAGGCATGGCTCAAATTTAGGATATTATGCTAGATTTTTATTTCCAGAAAGGGAAAATTTTTAACACAAACTTTTCACCACCAGGACCTTGTCCTCATATAATATTCACCGCAGCTTGCAGCTCTGTTTTTAAAACAATTATTTTCACGCTATACAAAAAAATTTGAGGATCTCATCCTCCACTCTAAATCACAAGTATTTGCACATTGTGCCACTGATGTTTTTCATCCTTTCTTTCTTCTTTTCAACTATTGTCCGTCAAAGAGTATCACGGCATAAAAGAACCCTCATACCGACAGGGTATACAATTTAACCATTGGAAATAGTTATTTCAGGAATTACATCAATTCCCATTGTAATAATTAATATAAAGTCACTTTTGACCTCATCAATATTCCTAGTGACCAATACATAATAATAGAGATAATTATCTCCATTTAATAGCACAACGTGAGTATTCACATAAGTAGATTTGATGATTACGAAGCTCACTTATGAGCGGAGCATATTAAGAGGACTTGCTTTAATTCTTCAAAGATCAAATCAAATTGAGGAAAAATGTTCCTTTTATAACAATTAGAATTGTACATGTGATAACATCATATGGGGTAGTGACCTCAGTCACACCATAGAAATTATGTCAACAACTAGATCTCCACCTCTAGGAGTCTCACCTCTGCCTCTAACATCCTGACCCTTCACTCTGGCTGGTCATGTGAGCTGAGTATTGACTACAACGTGGCACGTAGCTTGAGTACCTTCGTAAATTATATTTTCTCCAATCTGCCACTTTCACAAAAATTTCTTTGAGGCTCAGCTAACTTATTGGACATGACGACATATTCGAACACTGTTGAACTACCCCATTTGCTCATATACTATTTATTATTCTTTGGGCTGATTCTTACCCCCTGCAGAGTACTAAACCTCAAATATGCATAATTTATTTGGGGGACCTTTCCATACCATATATATACATTCCAAGCCAAAACTGACATAAAACATGGCCATTCGGTCCATTCACTAATAGTGGATTTCCCCTCTTTTGGCTATAAGTCAAAGTCACAACATCTGATAGTCCACAATAATTATCCTTCACAACTTCAAATAAATCAACCAGACGTCAAGGTCCATTAAAATCATAGTCGGTTAGTAAATACATTATGTTTCCACTACTTTACTCGCTACCTGAAACACAGTAGAATCAACCCTCTCACCTTCAACTATTCCCGCGTTCTGCAATATCTCATAGCAATAGTCAATAAATTACCTTGGGTTCTCAAAAGATGCACCACTGAAGGAGATAGCGAAGAGTTTGGTGAAACTTATCCGAAACTCCGTAAAACTTCTGAAGGCATCGTTGATCTATCACCAGCCTGTGCCATTGTCGGCTGAAGAAGCAGTACATGCCTTCGCCATTCGTGGAAAGACAAGAGTAGAAATTCAACTTAACATTTGAAGAACAAACTCGCACGATAGGAAAGAATGAAGGGAATATTTTCCTAACTCTGTAGCCTCTGGAGGATAAATACAGACGTCTCCGTACCGATCCTTCAGATTCTACTAAGGTTGTTCGTGAGTTGTGAGACCTGTGCAACCTAGTGCTCCGATACCAACTTGTCACGACCCGGATTTCCCACCATCGGGGTCATGATGGCGCCTACTAGTGGAAGCTAGGCAAGCCAACTATTACTTACATTTTTCATTAGTTACCACTCTCTTCTTAAGACTTTGAATAAAATCATATAATTACAGCGAAATAATTAAACTTAGCGGAAGACTTAGTCAATTTTATCAAATATGATACAGAAAACTCAAACATGATACACTACCCAAGACTGGTGTCACAATACTCACAAACTTCTAAGAATAATACACATAATCGTCTGAAAGAAATATAAGCTGTTTATCTCGAATACATGAGATAACAGAATGAAATACGTAGATAGAGGAGACAACGGGTCCTGCGGACGCCTGCAAGGCTACCTCGTAGTCTTAGTAGTCGGAATGTCCACGATCGTGCTACTGCCGCTGCTGCTATCCGTAACCTGTATCTGCGCAAAAAGAGCGCAGAGTGTAGTATCAGCACAACCGACCCCATGTGCTGGTAAGTGCCTGGCCTATCCCGGCGAAGTAGTGACGAGACTAAGGCCAGTCACCCAGATAAACCTGTACAGTTGAAATATATATACATATACAACAGCATAAAACGTTAACGAACATTTATAAGGAAAGAACCTGCTCTGAAATAACAGTCAATAACTCATACTATCCAGAGTAATCTGGTCAACGGAACAAATCTTACTTTCATGTCTCAATTCATTTTTCATTTCATATCTTGTGGTAGGCGTACCACCCGCTCCCAAATGTAACAATAGGCTATTCATATCTTGTGGTAGGCGTACCACCCGCTCCCAAATGTAACAATAGGCTTTTCATATCTTGTGGTAGGCGTACCACCCGCTCCCAAATGTAACAATAGGCTTTTCATATCTTGTGGTAGGCGTACCACCCGCTCCCAAATGTAACAATAGGCTACCGGCAACTATGGCCAATGCCAAGATTCAAATCACTTTGTGGTCGGCGTGCCACACGATCCCATTTCTTATCATAAAAGTGGTCGGCGTGCCACACGATCCCAATTCTTTAATATATAAGTGGTCGGCGCGCCACACGATCCCAATTCTTTAATATATATATTACCGGCAATAAGCCAATAATCTCTGATCAACAATGAATATATAAAAGTATTACCGGTATTAAACCAATAATCTTTACTTCAACAATATTGATATTACCGGTGTAAAAACCAATAAATGACAATAAATCAACGATACATCCCCGTTACCGGTGTAATACCAATAACTCTTAATCAACAATTTATATGTACTTTACCGGTATAAAACCAATAAATGATAATGAATCAACAATTTACCTCTGTTACCGATGTAATACCAATAACTCTAAATCAACAATTTATATGTACTTTACCGGTATAAAACCAATAATAATCTCCCTTCACATAATCACTTAGGATTAATACCAATAACTCTTAATCAACAATTTATATGTACTTTACCGATATAAAACCAATAATAATCTCCCTTCACATAATCACTTAGGATTAATAAGAATTTAATCCATTTTTAAGACTCACGGTCATGCTCGACCCCCCAACGTATAGATACTCGTCACCATGCCTATACGTCGGACTCCACATATCACAATTTACTCATAACTAAATTCCTATTTCTTCAAGCTAGGATAGAACAAACACTTACCTCGAAAGTTTACGAACGATTCAATCCGTAGCAATGCCTTTTCCTTTCGAATTTGGCTCCAATCCAATCGTATCCAAGAAGTTTGATGAAGAATCGCTCAAAAATCGTCCAAGGAGCTGTGGAGAAGAGATTAGGCAAAACAAATAATTAGACCAAATATATTATTGGTATCTTAGATGGAAATGGACCTTGTGATGCAAATTGTATAGCAACAAAGGAAAAGACCGGCTCTGAGCCGACGACTTGAATTGAACGAGAATCACGAATCGGAAAACCTTGAATCGTCCACCTCTAACGCCGACCTCTCGAACGGGAACTCGCTAGTGATTTCGCCATGGATTCTACCATTTTTAGCATGACGAAATGACTGTTTTGGAGCTGATTTTCAAAGAAGTTTTACTGGGTTATGGGGGCTGGAGTTTTGACGGATTTTAAGCTTGGTTGCTAGCTGATTTTGAAGTATTTCATGGTTGTTTCGGGGCGGATTTTTCAGCTGATTTTTGAATGAGAAAAGAGCTGAAAGTTCATGGGGGAAAGGTCGTGTGCTCTCTATGGTTTACGGCTGAATTTCTCCTAATTCTTCCATGGTTCCTTTCTTTGTTTTTGTATCTTGTGTATGTCTCTTTAATTTTAGAGAAAGAGAGATGGCTGCTTTCTCTCAAAGATGAAAGATCATCATATTGTCGATGAAGCTTGGTTAGGCATTACATGACAGAAGCTTTGTTAGCAATTGGATTCTCCTTTGTGTGAAATGGCTGCTGTGAACTTAAGAGTTCTGTGTCGTATTTTTTTTAGTATTGCGGCTGATTTGTGTTTTCATTTTAGATGTGTACTAGTACACATACCCGCGCGATGCCAACAGGTTCCATCAACTTACCATTAAAAAAAAAAATAATATCCACTTATTCCTAAAGTTCCAAGCATCCCCTTAATTCATATTCTTGTCCCCCCAATTCTCGATACCCCACATTCCTTTTTTTTTTCAAATTCTATCAATTTTTTTTTTAAAAGACATAGCTTAGTCACATGGTTACTAGTTCCGAGATTCTTCCTTACTACATAATTTCAATTATTACTAAAATAAATACTCTTAATCAATTTAAGTACTTATTTCATGGAACTATAATTAATTCCAAGCTATACCAAAGTTAATTACAAGTGCACCCATAACTTCGTTCCATTCTTATAATCATGCAACTCGAGTTCAATTACACGACATTCTCAAATTCAAAATTAACCCGATTAATTATAAAAAAAATATCACGGGTCTTAGTTCGAATCTTATATTTTGACCAAGCGGGCCCGGGGTCGATTTTTAACTTTTTGGAAAAGATAATAGATCCATATAATTAAGCATTGGAGTTGAATTATCTAGTATTTATTGATATTGTTAAGTTAATTATGGCTAGATACACGCGGAGTGGAGGTGGAATTTAGAGGGAAAGCAGTATTTGAGACTTGATTTTGGCCTTGAAATTGAGGTAATTGTTTGATCTAGCCTTAGCTTGAGGAAATAGAAGTTGTTGTCTTATTTGCTATGTGTTAGTGTTGAGTACGACGTATAGGTATGGTGATGAGTATCTATACGTTGGTGTCAAGCATGTAAGTGAATCTTACATTGCGACTGTTGTAATTCTTATTATGTACTATTCATGCTTAAATTGATGATTGTCCATGTTGAAAAGACCTATGGTAATTTACCAATTCTTGGTAAATGACCGTTGTTGAGTATTGGCTCAACTTGAGATTTATTTTGTGAAGTTAATTGTTTGAACGAGATTAGTTATAGTTGATTCTCTTGCCGGGATGTATTTGTTTATATTGTTGATTCCCTTGTCAGGATATTATTATTTCTACTATTTGGGTGAGGAAAGAGTGATAAAGCACGAAGAGTAATATTGTGCACATTCATACTTATGCATATGGTGAGGAAGAGTGATAAAGCACGAAGGGTGATACCGTGCATATTTACATTTATATTTATATTGATGCATATGGTGAGGAAGAGAGATAAAGCATGAAGGGTGATGCCGTGCACATTTTTATTATTGATTGTATGGTTCGGATTGAGTGTAAAAGTACGAAGTGTAATGTCGTGCATTTTTGTCTGTTGTGTTCATTTGTTGTTATTGATTCAAGTGTTTTAACTGTTTAAATTCCTTTAGTACTGTAATCATTTATGTGAAAACCCCCATAGCATGTTCCCCCTTCCCGTACATTTCTGCTTAGTTTTATTACTTGTTACTAGCCTCACCACTACTTCACCGAGGTTAGGTTTGACACTTACCAGTACATGGGGTCGATTGTACTGATACTGCACTCTATACTTTCTATGCAGATCTCGGTGTCGGACCATGTGAGTAGAGTTGGGTGGCTGCCTTCAGTCCAGTGGAGAACCGAGGTAGTCATGCAGGCGTCCGTAGGCCTTGGCATCCCCTTCTATCATGTTTTTTTTTCTATTTTATCTATTTCCGAGACAAATGCGTATTTTGTTGTTCAGACCATTGTTTTGTAGTATTCGTAGAATGTCCGTGAGATTGTGACACCAATTCTGGGTGGATTTTTATTAAGGTTTTGTATTTGTATATGATAACTTGTTAAATTCTGTTCTTCCGCATTTGTTCTGCTGATTTATTTTTGTTAACTTGTAAGTTATTAAAAGGTAAAGCAAAAAGGTAAAATAATTAATAACGTTGGCTTGCCTTGCGGGTACAATGTTAGGTGCCATCACGGTCCCGGCGGTTGGAAATTCAAGTCGTGACAAGTTGGTATCAAAGCTCTAGGTTGCCTGGGTCTTACAATTCACGGACAAGCTTGGTAGAGTTTGAGGGATCGAAACAGAGATGTCTGTATTTATCCCACAGAGCCTGCAAAGTTAGGAACACTTTCACTTTTATTCATCTCTATCGTGCGGTTTGATTTCTCAATGTTAATTGAACTTCTAATATGTTCTTTCGCAGCTCCTACGAGAGGCAGAGGATGAGTCCAAGGCTGTGCTAGAGGTCGAGGTAGGGGCAGGGCTAAGCCTAAAGTAGTAAAACCAACAGCGAAGCCTCGGGTAGAGTTTGATTATGAGGTTCCGGCCCAGACAATTCCAGCATGCCAGCTCAGGTCCAAGAGGGGTTCATCGCTACCTCGGTACTCCAGATGCTCTGGTCCGTCTAGTGGGTCTTATGGAGAGTGTTACTTAGACAGGCGTACTCCTTATAGCACCAGCCGTCTCTTAGGCTGGGAGAGGAGCCCAGACTCCCTCTACTTGCACTCCGGAGAATATGGCTCCCTAGTTTAAGACTCCGGTAGCTTAGCCAGTCAGGGTGTTGTAGCTTAGACTGGCGATGGATCAGCTATGTCTTCAGATGCTTTGTGGAGATTGTACGGGTTCACCAAGATCTTCACCACTACCTATGGAGGTACATATTCAGAGGATCCCCAAGATCATTTGGACAGCTGTCATGAGGTTCTTCGGAACATAGGGATAGTGGAGACCAATGAGGTCAACTTTACTGTTTTTCGTCTATCAAGTTCCGCCAAGAAATGGTGGAGAGATTATTGTTTGACCATACCAGCTGGGTTGCCTGCTTTGACTGGGGACCAGTTCTCTCAAATATTTGTCGAGAAGTTCCTTCCCGTTACTCATAGAGAGGAGTACCATAGACTGTTCGAGCATCTTCAGCAGGGTTCTATCATTGTTACATGTATGATATGAGGTTTATCGATTTGGCTCGTCATGCTCTTCTTATACTCCCCACTGAGAGAGAGGGGGGTGAGGAGGTTTATCGAAGGACTCGCTCAGCCTATTAGATTGCAGATGGCTAAGGAGACAGGGAGCGAGATTTCTTTTCAGGATGCAACCAATATGTCCAGGCGGGTTGAGATAGTTCTAACTTAGGGGAGCGGTCAGGGGTATGACAAGAGGCCTTATCATTCTAGCAGATTCAGTGGTGCCTTGTGTGGAGGCAGAGATTCTTTTGGTAGAGGCCATCCTCTCAGTCTGTTCATTCAGCACTTCAGGCTTCTCACGGTGCTCCAGGTAGTCGTGGCTCTCATATGCCATATTATGATCAGTTACCCTACAGTGCACCACCAGCTCCTATCAGTGCACCTCCACTTTAGAGTTTTCAGGGTGGTTACTCAGGTTGTCAAGGTTAGTTTCAGGGTCAGCAGCCCCAGCAGCCAAAGTCTTGTTATACTTGTGGCGATACGAGGCACATTTCTAGATTTTGCCCTCGAGCCTTGATTATTTCTGAGCATCACAGGTTCTCATGTTATGGTTCCACCATCAGGTATTCCACTGCCTACTCAGCCAGCTAGAGGTAGGGGTCAAGGTGTTAGAGGTGTTGGTCAAGCTGTTAGAGGTGGAGGACATGCCACGAGAAGTGGAGGCCATCCAGCAGGAGGCCGTCCTATGGATTTAGTTTAGGGTGATGGGACCAGCCTCGATGTTATGCTTTTCTAGTGAGGCCTGAGGTTGAGCCTCCGATGTAGTTATTACAGGTACTGTTCTGGTTTGTAGTGGAGATGCTTCAGTTCTATTTGATCCAGGATCTACATACTCTTAGGTGTCTTCTTATTTTTCTTCATATTTGGTTATGACTCATGATTCTTTTGAGTGCTCCTCTATATGTGTCTACACTGGTGGGTGATTCTATTATGGTATATCATGTCTATCATTCGTGTGTGGTTGTCATTAGGGGTCTTGGAGACCCGTGTATATCTCCTACTTCTTGATATGGTAGACTTCGATATCATTTTGGGGATGGATTATTTGTCACCTTATCATGCTATATTGGACTGTCATGCCAAGACTATGACCTTATAATTGGAGAGATTGCCCCATTTGGGGTGGAGAAGGACTCCTAGTCATTCTACCAGTAGGGTTATCTCTTATTTGAAGGCTCGGCGTATGGTCGATAAGGGGTGTTTGGCTTATTTAGCGTATGTTCGTGATGCTAGTGCTGAGGTTCTTTCTATGGATTCTGTGACAGTTGTTCGTGATTTTACAAAGGTATTTTCCACAGACCTGTAGGAGATGCCATTTGACAGGGATATTGGCTTCTGCATTTATTTGGCTCCGGGCACTCAACCCATTTCTATTACGCCATATCGTATGGCCCTGCCAGAGTTGAAAGGATTGAAAGAACAGGCGAAAAACTTGCTTGATAAAGGCTTTATTAAACCTAGTTTATCGTCTTGGGGTGCGTCGGTGTTGTTTGTTAAGAAGAAGGATGGATCGACGAGGATGTGCATAGACTATCAGTAGTTGAACAAGGTCACCATCAAGAACAAGTATCCATTTCCAAGGATTGATGATTTATTTTATCAGTTTGAGGGGGCTAGATTATTTTTAAAGATTGATTTGGGATCTGGCTACCATCAGTTGAGGATTAGGGCATCCGATGTCCTTAAGACAACTTTTTGCACTCGATACGGCCATTATGAGTTTCTGGTGATGTCATTTGGGTTCACAAATGCCCCAAAAAATTTTATGGATTTGAAGAAGCGGGTGTTCAAGCCTTATCTTAATTCATTTATGATTGTTTTCATTGATGATATTTTGATCTACTCCCGCAGCTGAGAGGAACATGAGCAGCATCTTCGAGTTATTCTCCAGACTCTTAGAGATAGCCAGTTGTATGCTAAGTTTTTGAAATGTGAGTTTTGGTTGAGTTTAGTAGCACTCTTGGGTCACATCGTATCAGCAGAAGGTATTCAGGTGGATCCTAAAAAGATTGAGGAAGTCAAGCAGTGGCCTATACCCATATCAGCTACAGAGATCCAGAGTTTCTTGGGTTTAGAGGGTTATCGTGGAGGGGTTGTCATATATTGCAGCCCCGATGACCAGATTTACCAAGAAGGGTGCCTAGTTCAGATGGTCGGATAAGTGTGAGGCGAGCTTTCAAAAGCTCAAGACAACTCTGACTATGGCATCGTTATTGGTTTTGCCCACAAGTTTAGGAAAATATACAGTATATTGTGATGCATCTCGTATTGGACTTGGGTGCGGTGTTGATGCAGAATGGAAAGGTTATTACATATGATTCGCGGCAGTTGAAGATCCACGAGAAAAATTATCAAGTTCATGATTTGGAGCTAGTAGCCATTGTTCACGTGTTGAAGATTTGGAGGCACTATTTATATGGCGTGTCATGTGAGGTGTTCACGGATCACAAGAGTTTGCAATACTTGTTCAAACAGAAGGATCTAAATTTGAGGTAGATGAGGTGGTTGGAGCTATTGAAAGACTATGATATCCCCATCTTGTATCATTCTGGGAAGGCTAATGTGGTGGCCGATGCTTTGAGCGGGAAGTCAGTCAATATGGGCAACCTTGCATATATTCTGGTCAGTGAGAGACCGTTTGCTTTGGATGTTTAGGCTTTAGCCAATCAGTTCGTGAGGTTGGATGTTTCTGAGCCAAGTTGTGTTCTAGATTATACAGTCACTCGTTCTTCATTATTTGAGCGTATCAAATATCGGTAGTATCATGATCCTTATTTGCTTGTCCTTAGAGACACAGTACGACATGGAGGTGCCATACAGGTCATAGTTGGAGATGACGAAGTTTTGAGGATTCAGGGTCGAGTTTGTGTGCCTAATGTAGATGGACTTCGTGAGTTTATTCTAGAGGAGGCCCATAGTTATCGGTATTCTATTCATTCGGGCATCATTAAGATGTATCAGGACTTGCCGCAACATTATTGGTGGAGGATAAAGAAAGATATTATTGCGTATGTAGCTTGGTGTTTGAATTGTCAGTAGGTAAAATACGAGCATCAGAGACATGATGGTTTGCTTCATAAGATTGAGATTCCCGAGTGGAAGTGGGAGCGTATCACTATGCACTTTATTGTTGGACTCTCACAGACTCAAAGGAAGTTCGATGCAGTGTTGGTTATTGTGGATAGGCTAACCAAGTTAGCGCATTTTATTCCTTTTATTCCTGTGGCAGTTTCATATTCTTCTGAGCTGTTGGCAAAGATTTATATCCGTGAGATCGTTCGTCTTCATGGTGTGCCCGTGTTTATCATTTCTGATAGAGGTACGCAATTTACCTTGCATTTTTGGAGGGCAGTACAGCATTTCTTGGGTATGCGGGTCAAGTTGAGCATAACATTTCATCCTCAGACAGACGGACAGTCCGAGCGTACTATTCAGATTTTGGAGGATATGCTCTAAGCATGTGTTATCGACTTTGGAGGTTCTTGGGATCAGTTTTTTATCGTTAGCGTAGTTTTCCTACAACAAAATTTATCAGTCAAGCGCCCAGATGGCCCCTTGTGAGGCGACATTATATGGTAGGCAGTGTCGGTTGTCGGTTGGGTGGTTTGAGCCGAGAGAGCCTCAACTGTTGGGTACGGATTTTGTTTAGGATGCCTTGGAGAAGGTCAAGATCATTCAGGATAGGCATCGTACAACCCATTCTATATAGAAGAGTTATGTCGGTCGTAAGGTTCATGATGTGGCATTCATGGTCGGGAAACGAGTGTTGCTTTGGGTGTCGCCCATGAAGGTCGTGATGAGATTTGGGAAGAAGGGCAAGCTGAGCCCTAGGTTTATCGGACCTTTTGAGATCCTTGATCGAGTGGGAGAGGTGGCTTACAGACTTGCGTTGCCACCAGGTTTATCAGTTGTGCGCCCAGTGTTTCATGTGTCCATGCTTTGGAAGTATCATGGTGATCCCTCTCACGTGTTAGACTTTAGCACTGTCCAGTTGGACACGGATTTGACCTACGAGGAGGAGCTGGTAGCTATTTTGGACCGCAGGTTTGACAGTTGAGATCGAAGAGTTACCCTTCAGTTCGTGTGCAGTGGAGAGGTCAGCATGTTGAGGTAGCTACCTGGGAATCCGAGTCTAATATGCATAGTAGATATCCCCATCTTTTCACCAACTCAGGTACTTTTCTATGTTCGTTCAAGGACGAACGGTTATTTTAGATTGGAGGATGTGATTACCCAATCATCTCTTGCTTTAGAAGTCAAATTTGTGTTCCGGGGCACTAAAAAACCTCCTGTTGTCTCTCCTCGATTTACATGCACATTCTGAGTGTATATCCCGAAAGCCTTTATGTGAAAAATTTGAGAAAAATGCTAAATTTTGCCTTTAAAATTGAATTAAGTTGACTTTGGTCAATGTTTTGGGTTTGACGGTCCCAGATGGTCCGTAAAAAAATATGAGACTTGGGTGTATGCCCGAAATCGAATTCTGAGGTCCTTATCCTGAGAAATGAAGTTTTGAAGAAAATTATTTAACTGAAAATATAATGGTTTTTAGAAACTTAAAATACTTGATTTTGATGATACCAGGCCCATATTTTGGTTCCGGATCTCGATACATGTTTGATACGGTATTTAAGTTACTTATGTGAAATTTGGTAGGAAACGAAGTTTATATGACGTGAATCGGACCCTCCGTTGTGGAAATGAAACTTTAAGAGTTCTTGAAAGTTTTCATTTATTTTGATACTAAATTTGTAGTTCTAGGTATTATTTTAGTAATTTTATCATGCAATCAAGTTCGTATGATATTTTTAGACTTGTGTGCAGGCTTGGTTTGGAGCCCCGAGGGCTCGGGTGAGTTTCGAATAGATTTCGGAATATTTTAGACTTAGAGAACTCAGCTGTTTTTGCTGTTGCAGGTGCACAGGTGCTTTGTGCTTCGCAATCGCGGAGTGTAAATCAGGTTGAGGGGAAATAACTTTTTCATGAATGCTGAGGATTGGACGTGAATGCAAAGCATTGGGGTTTGGTACCCTTCGCGAACGCGATCAGCCTTAGGTCGTTGTGTATCGCGATCGCGACATACCACTCACGAATGCTGTAACGACCTAGGCTGCTGTGTATCCCGATCACAACATACCACTCGCGAACACGATGAAGGTTTGTCCAACGAATTCCAAAATAGAACCAGCACGGGATTAGACCAAAATTTCATATTTTCTTCCATAAAAATCGACCTTGGGCGATTTTTAAAGAGGGATTTCAACACCAAATCATATGTTTGTGTTCTTAAACTCCCTCTTTCATTTTTTATCAACTCCCATTATATTTCTACGCCTAAAGCTTGTTCTTTCATAGTAGAATTAGAGATTTTGGAAAAAATTGGGGATATTACAAAATTGGGAATTTAAACCTTGATTTGGGGTCCGATTCCAAAACTAATTACACATTTGGGCTCGTGGGTGAATGAGTTTTGGTCCGAACCTCGAGTTTTGACCAAGCAGGCCCGGGGTCAATTTTTAGCTTTTTGGGAAAGATGATAGAATATCTATAATTAAGTATTGGAATTGAATTCTCTAGCATATTTTATATTGTTAAGTTAATTATGGCTAGATACATGTGGATTGGAGGTCGAACTTAGAGGGAAAGCGGTATTTGAGGCTTGATTTTGGCCATGGAATCGAGGTACGTATTTGGTCTAACCTTAGCTTGATGGAATAGGAGTTGTCTTATTTTCTACGTGTTAGTGTTGAGTACGATGTATAGGTGTGGTGACGAGTATCTATACGTTTGTGTCGAGTATGTAAGTGAGTCTTACACTGTGACCATTATAATTCTTATTATGTACTATTCATGCTTAAATTGATGATTATCCATGTTGAACAAGACTTATGGTACTTTCTTGGTAAATGATTGTTATTGAGTATTGGCTCAAGTTGAGATTTATTTTGTGAAGTTAACTGTTGGAACGAGATTAGTTATAGATGATTCCCTTGCCGGGATGTATTTGTTTCTATTGTTGATTCTTGCCGAGATGTTATTGTTTCTACTATTTGGGTGAGGAATGAGTGATAATGCATAAAGGGTGATGTTGTGCACATTCATACTTATGCATATGATGAGGAAGAGTGATAAAGCACGACGGGTAATATCGTGCACATTTACATTTATATATATTATTAAAAGGAGAGAAAAAAGACACCTGCTTAAGCCAAGTGGCAACCCAAAAAATGCCACATGGCATAATTAGTTAGTTAGTTTATAATTAGGTATTAGTTATTCTTTTTGGATTTAAATACATAATAAAAAACAAAACAAAATAAAATAAATTTAAAAACTACTCCACCAAATATATATATATATATATATATATATATATATATTATATATATATATATATATATATATATATATATATATATATATATATATATATATATATATATATATATATATATATATATATATATATATTCTTTATTTGGATTAATAAATATAGATATCTTATAATTAAATATAAAAAAATAAAAAATAAAATATATAAAATAAACATTCAAATTGGGTGGGAGTAGTTTCAAGTTGTAGTTTTTAAATTATTTTAAAATAAAAGGCAAAAAAATAGCTATAAAAATGAAAAAAAAAAGAAGAAGAACTACCCATTCAAATCGGGAAGTAGTTTCAAGTTGGAGTTTTAAAATTAAAATAAAAAGTAAAATTAAAAAAAATATTGAATTACCAATTCAAATTTGGGAGTACTTGGATGGACTTTATTATTGCCTTTAAAATAAAAAAAACGAAAATAAAGAAAGTTTAAAAACTTTCAGAGAAAAATATTAAAATAAAGTAATATGCTAATAAATATTTCTATTCAAAATGTAGTAATATTAAATATCAGATGATATAATAAAGAAAAATACGTAACAAAAAATTTATTCAATGCCCTCCATGTATAGATCCCGACAGTTTAACAGAGATTTTATTCATTAAAATTTAGATAATATTACTAAGAAAAACATAATGAAATTTAAAATAAAAAACTATTTCATCAAAAAGCAAAGGAAAAAGGCATGTTATTAAGCCACGTGGCAGCTTCAGAAAAAGCCACGTGGCATAGTTAGTTATTAAATTAGTTATTTAGTTAATAATTAATTATTTATTATTCTTTTTAAATTAAAATATATCTAAAAAACAAAAATAAAAAACTACCATATATATATATATATATATATATATATATATATATATATATATGAAATTGACCATATTAACCTTTACTATCTCATATAAATACTCCTAACGCATATTCCAACACTATTTACTCCAATGACAATGTAGGAAAATAATAATAATATGTATGTATTATTATATATTCATAAATTATCTTAAAATAAAAAAGCAAAAAAAAATTAGCTATAAAAAACAAAAGAAAGAGAAGAAAAACTACTCATTCAAATTGGGATGTAGTTTCAAGTTGGAGTTTTAAAAGTATTTTAATAAATAAAAAATTTACAAAAATAATATATTACCAATTCAAATTGGGGATTAGTTTCAAGTTGTAGTTTTAAAATTATTTTAAAATAAACAAAATGAAAATATTCAGAGAAAAATATTTAATAAAGTAATATGCTAATAAAAATTTTATTAGCAATGTAATAATATTAAATATTAGTTGATATAATCCCTGTATAAGTCCGGTTAGTATAACACAGATTTTGTTCATTAAAGTTTAGATAATATTATTAAGAACAATAGAATAAAATTTAAAATAAAAATACTTTAATAGTAATAAACTATAAATCATCTCATATATGACAAAAAGAAAGCGAATATCCAATATTTCTTAATATAATAAAAAAAATAGAACAAAAAAGTTATTCACTAATTATATAAGTACCTTTGATTCATTATTGGGCATATCGTATTGGCAAGTAAGATGACAATTGTTTCATTAAAGCAATAAGATCTAATAGGATCAAACAAGCCCGATTATAATTTAATTTAATTAATATTTTTTAATACTAACCGTGCATCGCACGGGTACGGTTCCTAGTTTATATTTATATTGATACATATGGTGATGAAGAGAGATAAAGCACGAAGGGTGATACCGTGCACATTTCTATTATTGATTGCATGGTGAGGATTGAGTGTAAAAGCACAAAGGGTAATGCCGTACATTTTCTGTCTGTTGTGTTCATTTGCTGTTATCGGGTTGAGTGTTTTAACTGTTTAAATTCCTCTACTGCTGTAATTATTTATGTTGAAACCCCCCATAGCATGTTGCCCCTTCCGTACATTTCTGCTTAGTTTTTATTACTTGTTAGTATATTATTATATTGATTAACTGTACACATTTATGATGTTTGTTGTGTTCTAGCCTCGTCACTAATTCGCCGACGTTAAGCTCGACACTTACCAGTACATGGGGTCGGTTGTACTGATACTGCACTCTGCACTTTCTGTGCAGATCTCAGTGTCGGGCCATGTGAGTAGAGTTGGGTGGTTGCCTTCAGTCCAGCGAAGACCCGAAGTAGTCCTGCAAGCGTCCGCATGTCTTGGCATCCCCTTCTATCATGTTTCTTTTCTGTTTTATCCATTTCCGAGATAAATGTGTATTTCGTTGTTCAGACCATTGTTTGTAGTATTCGTAGACTGTTCGTGAGATTGTGACACCAGTTTTGGGTGGAGTTTTATTATTGTTTCGTATTTGTATTAAGATAACCTGTTAAAATCTGTTCTTCCGCATTTATTCCGCTGATTTATTTTTGTTAATTTGTAAGCTGTTTAAAGGTAAAGGAAAAAAGGTAAAATAATCGGTAGAATTGGCTTGCCTAACGAGTGCAATTTTAGGCGTTATTACGGTCCCGACAGTGGAAAATTTGGATCGTTGCAGACTTAAAAAGAAAATTGAACTAAGTTATCCTCTTTGTACTAGTACTTTATTATTATTTGAATTTAGAAAAGGCAAAAAGGAATAAACCAAGTTGACTACTAATTATATGGTACTAAACTATCGTTCAATTAAAAAAAAAAACAGAATTATTTCTCGTGGTTCCGGTTCTGAACGTGGGGGAAAGAAACTCGAGCAGGCCAGTAAACCAGCGCAGCCATAGGACGTATGGTATCATCAGAGAGCACAATTAAATTATTTTACTTCCCGTTTTATGTGAAGTACTATACACATTGGTTTCTCCAATCCTACAGAGTGCAAGTGACCCCCCACAGACCCGCATTGGTCCGCCTCTCAATTTAATTACAAAGTCAATTAGGACACAATGTGTATTTGAATATTTTCAATTAGAATAAAATCTTGCAGTACTACAAAAGTTTCTCAGACCACTTACGAAAATTCTGAAAATTCACTGGATGGTGCAACCAAAATTGCAGTTTATTCAGTATAAACTGCAATTGCAAAACAACTATTTTGGTTGCACAACCACTTCTCTCAAAGAGTTTGGATACTCCATACAAACATAATTAGTGCATGCATAAGCTCATACACTTGATTAAAAGGAAAAGCTGGGTTGTAACCTGCTTCTTTTTCCAGCTTTCCTTTAGGCTCCTAATGGATTTTTCAGAGATGGATCATTTTGCAATTTAAAGCCTTGAAATATCACTTGAAACAGGATCGCTAGACTCAGAGATCCAACCATGAAGAGATAGCCAAAAGTCTCAACGAACAATGATTCAAACAAAGTAACATGAAATAGCCAGAAGACACAACCATCAATAAAACAAAACATTCATTGAAGAGCCACAACTGCAGAGACAGCACAGAAACATAGGACACAGAAATAAGAAAAAGTGCTTTGACAAAATAAGCAAACACAAGCAACAATGACCAGGTCTCTAAACAGAACAGTACGACACCAGCAAATTACTGCTTTATTTTGCAGCACCAAAAGCACCATGCAGGTGCATTGGACATCTGGTTTCAAAAACCTATATAACTTGACTAACAAAAACAGCATTATTGGTTGACGTAAATGGACACAACTGCACTAGAAACCATATCATAAATAGCTCAAAGGGAAAAAGAACCACGCGTGTATGAAGTTACTCATCCTCGGTTTCAGATTCAGCACTCTGCAGCCACTCCACAAATGGCTTAACATTCTTCCAGATTGGGGAGAGTTTGTTGCTACCTTTCGATCCCTTCTCATACCACTCCACAATAAACTCCTCTTCCAGCATATCAACATCATAAAGTGCTTTCAGAACCAACGCAACCTCCTTTACAGCTTCTGAGCTTGATTTCCCACAAAATGACTCAATAGCATGTAGTAGAGCTAGCTGCGAACCATCTTCCTGCAAAACAGCTGCAAGATAATTTTTTTTCTTGGTCACCTCCTTGGAAAAACCTTTTCCAACTCCACCAAAAAGAGCTTCAAACAATGCATCAACAATGTCTTGATGACTTCGAGAAATAGAGCCCAAGAAGGACTTCAGCTGAGCCACAGACGAACCCTTATTCAGGTGTTCCTTGATTTCATCAGCAAGCCTCTCTTTAGCATCAACAAGCTTCTCCTTGGAATTACCATGCTTAACACCATTGGTCTGTGCAACAAGCGACTCTTTGGAATTACTAAAGCTAACATCAGTGCCTTGCCCGTTGGCCTTGGGCTTCTCCTCACGTGCTGGTGAGCTTTTGTCAGACTTCTCTTCAGTTGCCGAAAGCATAACCATGCTGGCAGTAACAGCATTCAGCTGCTCCTGAATGCGTTGCTGGGCTGCTGCCATGGAGGTGTCTGTCTGCCATTCAACATCATCATCACTGTCAGCAGGTGGCGCTTCGGTCTGATCAGCTTGGCTACCAGTGGGAGAGTGCTCCTCATCGGACACATTGGCCTTTTTCTTAGATATTTTTGACAAACCTTCCTTTGAGGAACCTTTTTTCTTTGCAGCCTCTTTCTTGAGTTTCTTTGCCTCTTCATCTGCTGCTTCCCCTTCTTTGAGGCGTTCTTTTTCAGCCCTCCTCATTGCCTTTTTATCTTTAGATCCCTTCTTCTGCTCAGGAGGGTTCTTGAGAATAAATGTGGTGAGCTTGTCCCTCATGTCAACATCAGAGATAAAGCCACAAGCCGCACACTTAAGGGTTAACATCTGTGATTTTGTGATCAAAATCTCAGTTTCAGGATTCCCGCAGCCATAGCATTGAACATATTTTTTGATGAAGTTCTCAAGAAGTCCAGCAAGCTTTGCAGTGTCATGGGCACCATTAACATGAGAGGTACCTGTTTTCTCATCAAATTTAGACTGAGCTCCAAGTTCACAGCCAAAATACTTTGTGGTGTATGATGCTGGTCTGCCCAGTGCCTTGGCAATGTCAACCATGTTCACCACATTAGTCTTGATGCCATTTCCACGACCTTCAATCTTTGTAATCATTCTTGGCATCTTGTACCTGTAAAAGGCATCATCCTTGTTTCCAGCACCAATGTTTTGCAAAGCCATTTTAATTTCACAATATTTGCTCTTTTAGCTTTATCAGAAGTGGTACAAGGAGACTAAATCAATGAGGATTTCTTGATCTATAGATGGGGCAGGCTGTATATAATGATCCTTCAGATAGCGCTTGTGTGCTTGTGATGACTCAAGATGCATGCAGCCAACTTTATGAGAGAGTCTAGACGGAGGACAGTACTCTCCAAGCAGCCCAATTGATGACAGAAAGAGAGAAGCTCTTTCAGACATAAAAGAAGTTTCGAACTTAACACCCTCCACTTTTTGCTAACTGCAGATAATGCAGTTAATACCTGAATAATTCTGAAATGAAACAATCAATAGTCAAGAATAACAATCAATAGTCAAGAATCTCAGGATAATTAAAGTATAAAACTTAATTTTTTGGACCAAAATTATCATATATTCAGGAGAAAGGCCGTGCACCAATACACAGCTCAAACTGCAACATCAAGTATCAGAGAGCAAATAAAGCGTGGACTTTAATGAAAGAAGGCGCAATGGGAAAAAAAGTAAAAATATGCATGTAGTCCAAGACTAATCATTATAAGCATGAATAACAAATGTATGGACAAAGAATTGAAAAAAAAATTATTATAAAGTGAAATATCAATTGTTTAAGGTCGCCTTTTCAGGATTACACTCGTTAGCAAGGAAAAGTATGCCTTAGAGCTTTGATGCGACAGTAAAGCGCCCAGAAAGCGAGGCGAAGTGCTCAACGTGTTTTGAGCCTCGTTTCATGGCTTAAGCGCGCTTTAAGTGCGCCTTTGACAACACTGCGGAACATATGCACAAAATACTTCTATGGATGAAGCAGAAAAACACCAACAGACAGGTGCTATTTTAATGATACAATCTCCTTAGAGAGGCAAAGGCCAAAGAACAAATAGCAATGCAATACCTCCAATCATACTTTCGTTGACTTTCAATCAAAATCAAATTGCATTCAACTTTAATATCCGAAACAATACAATAAATATCAGCCATCAATGTGTAAAACTTATATAGTAGTAGAAATTGCATTAAAAAATTCTTTCCGATGTGGTAATCTCCAAGCCCAAGCCCCTGCCCACGAGTTAACATTGGTCCTCTCTAACTTCAATGCCCTGGTTACCTTATCCCCCAACTATTAAAGTTAGAGGTGGAGGATGCTAAAACCCCTTTGTGGTGGAGAGAACATTGAATTCTCTTTAACCAAACTTTATGCGATAAAACTATATACAAATCAGGGAAGTAACAAATAAATAACCATCATCGGCACCAAATTAAAGAAGTTACTCTAAGGTGTTATATTGATTAAACTAATTGTTGGGCATCCTTGATACATGGGCTTCCATTCAATTAAGCTATACTAGATATTGAATAGCCCGTATAATTAATTAGTAAACTACAAATTTAGAACAAAAAGACCTTGATATGTGAACTAGGAAAACAATCTCGAAAACCGTAAAGTTATGATACATTTTGAGCAATTTACAAAAGTTACGTCATCCAACACAAAACTAACAAGTTGCTTCCAATTTCCTGGGTATTATTAATAGAATAAAACACAATTGACGAATAAGCACATCTAGAAAACAAAAACAACAACTATAGTAATTTTAACCAAAACAAAATAACACATTTTGGAGAACTCAGCAAAAAATAAAAGGATGTTGATCTGACCATACTGTTGCTATGTAGGTAAATTTCAACAAAACAAAAACTAAATTAAATCCAAATAAGAATTCACAATATTTAATATCTGACCAATTAGATATGTAGTAAGAAAAAACCTAATATACAAATAATACAAATAAAAAACAGAAAACATTCCTACCGATCTATCAAAAACAGAAAAATCAAAACTGAATCTAACTTTACCGGAGGTCTATGATCAAAAACAAAGAAAACCTAGGTAATGAAAATTAGATCTAAACACAAAATCAATATTAAAAAAAAACAAACAAACAAAGAATATGAAAGAATAAAAACTGGGATTTCAGAATAAAGTGGATATATACCTTGAATGAAGAAGAGGGAGAAAGGAAGAGAGGTTACGATGGATATTTGGATTCTCAATTCTGTGGCTGTAAGTTGCGTCTGCAGATGGAGAAAAAAGGAGAGGAGATATATAGGGAGAAAGAAAACCCTACGCCTCAAGGATTAGGTCATCAGGGTAAGGTTAATAGTTTCAAATTTTGATTTTTCCTCTCCTTTTATTTATTCTTTTTGCAGCTTTTTCCCCTGTTATCTTTTTCCACATTTAAATGCTTTATTTCTTAAAATTTCCAATAATTTTTAAATTTGCTCGTCACATGATTGGAGTTACTTGTTACCTCACGAATTATATCTAATTTATCTTTGGGTTATTATTATTATTATTATTATTATTATTATTATTATTATTATTATTATTATATCATAATAGTCTCATTCTCGCACGTGCATGATTCACGATGCACGTTAATTTTTTTTATACAATCTACGAATTTTATTAATACTTGTTGATGCCACTTAACATGCCAAGAGTTTCTCCATTATTTATTCATGGAAGTTGGGATTATCTCTTTCATTCTTTTCTTTTGTTATTATTGTTTTTATTGTTATTTTGTTATAAATAGAATTTTATTTAAGGTAAATTAGATATTTAGAGAGAACTTAGTCACTTTTATAAATAAAGGGGTACTATTCCATTGTAAATCATCCCAAAATTCAATAAGAATTACTCTCTCTTTCACTGTAATATTGTTCTTGTTCTTTTATTATTTTATTGCACGTTATTACCGTCTCAAGAAGCTCTTTGAGAAGATTAAGGTATAATTTTTTCTTTTTCTTTTTTTAATTATGACTGATATTATGAAAAGAAAGTTCGTTGCCCTTGAAATTTTGGGCAAGGACTATATGACATGGGTATTGGATGATGAAATCTATTTAGATGCAATGGGTATTGGATACGCCATTAAAGACAAAACTGAAGCATCCGTTAGCCTTGATTTTCTTGCTCCATCGCCTTGATGAAGGGTTGAAAATAGAATATCTCACAATCAAAGATCCATTTGTTTTGTCGAATGGCTTAATAGAAAGATATGACAGCTTAAAGTTGGTGACTCTTCCACAAGCACGATATAATTGGGCGCATATAAGGCTCCAAGACTTTAAAATCTGTTTCTAAATATAATTCTGATATATTCAAAATTACTTCTAAATTGAGACTGTGTGGAGATACTATCACTGGGTATGATATGCTTGAAAGAATGTTTACAACGTTTCATGCCTTCAATATGGTACTGCAACAGCAGTACAGAGAGAAATATTTCAAGAAGTACTCTGAGTTGATTTTTCTTCTCCTTGTGGCTAAACGAAACAACGATTTGCTCATAAAAAATCACGGAAATTGACCCACCGGGTCTACACTATTGCCTGAAGTGGATGAGGTATATTCTCATTATGTCAAGCGTAGAAAAGGTTGTGGCCCTATTCGTGGTTGTGGCCATGGACAAGGAAGAAATTTTCCTGGTGTTAATCACCCCTCAAAGAAAAATAACCACCAAAAGTGGAAAGGGAACGATGAGAGGCCAAAGAATGGTTCAGAAGTTGAATGTTATCGTTGCGGTGGAAAAAGATGTTGAAAAAATATTTGTCGTGTATTAAAATATTTGGTTGAGTTTTATCAAGCATCTCTAAAGAATAAAGGCCCTAAGCCAATTTTGTCTTTGACAATGATTTTGACATCACCACCTTAGATGTGGCAGACTTCTTTGAGCATCCTGATGGAAAAATAGACTATTTGATCGGTGATGGATCCGTAGTTAAGGATGATTGAGTAGTTCAACTTTTATTTTTGCATTTTCTTAATAGTTAGTGAATATATATCATGTAATTACAATTCTTTACATAAGTAGTAGTCATTAGTGTCAATTAATATTATTTATTTTACGAAATAATATTAATTCGTTTTGATTAAATATAGTTCTAGTATTCGTTTTAGACAATGTTCTAGAAGGGTACGAATACCTTTCTTAACGCATCTTATATTGGCCTAAATTATAGGTAATTTGATTCGAAATAAAATATTAAATATCCCTGATGTCCATCGCACATTCCCCTGTTTGACAATTATATTTCAAATGAATGTTATTTTTTGAAGTATTAATATAGCCATATCCAGAAATCTAACGAATTTAACTTTTGATTTTCACTTATCGGTTACTTCCCGTTCCCGAATTATGATTGTATTTTCTTACAGTTTCTCATATTTATCTTTAAAGTTTCTCCCATTACATAGAACTCTAATTAATTGATCCCGTCTCCCATAATCTTATATTTATTCATATATACTAGTAAATTCAATCCATATGAAGCACATATGGATATTCTATAAAGCAAACTTGGATCAAAGTTCAATTGTAAAAATATTTGTTTAGTTGATTCATGTACTACACATACAATGTCAAAGAGAAGAATTATTTCTCTCATTTAACTATGTGTAAGGCAGATGTTACTACAATTATGGTAGTAGTAATTTAATTGAAGGCTCTGGAAGAGCTGCTATAACTTTGTCTAAGGGAACAATATTTATCATAGAGAATGCAATGTTCTCCTCCAAGTTCAAGAGTAACTTGTTGAGTTTTAAATATATCCGTCGAAATGGATATCATATTTAGACAATAGATGAGAATAATCTTGAATATTTCATCATTACCAAGAAAGTCTGTGTGCAAAATAGTGTTATTGAGAAGTTCTCATATTTAACTTGTGGTCTGTATTGAACAAGAATTAATGAAACTCAGGCACATTCTACCATAAGCTAAAAGGTTATTGATTCCAATACTTTTGTACTTTGGCATGATCAATTGGAATACCCTAGATCAATTATGACTAGACGAATGACTGAAAACTCAAATGGGCATCCATTAAATAATTTAAAGAAAATAATGAATTTTTTTGCACTTCTTGTTATCAAGGCAAGTTAATTATAAGATCATCACCAACAAATGTTGAGATTGAGTTCCCTGCGTTTTTAAAACGTATACAAGGGGACATTTATGAGCCTATTCACCCACCTACTATGTCGTTTAGATATTTTATGGTCTTAATAGATGCATCTTCTAGATGGCCTCATATGTGCCTATTGTCATATCGCAACCTCGCGTTTGCAAAATTAATGGCATAAACAATTCGATTAATGGCACAATTTCCCGATAATCTAATTAGGTTCATTAGACTTGATAATGATGCTGAGTTTTCATCCCAAGCATCTAATGATTATTACTTATCAATTAGGATAAAAGCGGAATATCTTGTAGCTCATGTTCACACTCAAAATGGCCTCGCATAGTCTTTAATTAAACGTCTGCAATTGATAGCAAGATCGTTACTCATGAAAATGAGGTTTCCCACTTCTGTTTGGGGTCACGCCATTTTGCATACAACAATATTAGTTCGTCTCAGACAGAAAAATTATAATAAATATTCCCGTTGCAATTAGTTTTGGGTCATAAACCTAATATATCCCCTTTAAGAATTTTTGGACGCGCATATGTGCTTGTAACACCGTCATATCGCACCAAAATGTGTCCCCAAAGAAGGTTAGAAATATATGTTGGGTTTGAATCGCCCTCCATTACTCTCTATCTTAATACATTAACGGGGGATTTATTCACTACTCGATTCGATAAGCAATTTTCCCAACATTACGGGGAGAAAATGGTGAAACCAAACAGGAAATTTTATGGAAAAATCCATCATTGTCTCATCTTGATCTACGTATTTGTGAAAAAGAGGTGCAAAAGATTATTCATTTGCAAAAAATAGCAAATTAAATGGCAGATGCATTTACGGATCTGAAAAGGATGACAAAATCATATATTCATGCAGAGAATATTCCAATCCGTATTAATGTCCCTATTGGACAATCTTCTAGTTCCATAGCTAATAAGTCAAAAGCACACCTAAAACGTGGCAGACCATTGGGTTCTACAGATCAAAATCCTAGAAAAGAAAAATAAATAATCAAAATGACACTACGAAAGAGTCTCATGAAGAAATTCACGATTTAACAAATTCTGAGATTCATCAGGAAACCACTGAACACGAGACTCAAGAAAATAAGGAACTATTAATAAATCCAATCAATATTGAAACAAATTTGAATCGATTGGATATAGTGGTGGATTATGTCTTTGCATATAATATTGCATCTAGCATTATGCAAGATAATGAGGATCTTGAACCTCAATCTGTTGGACAATATCGACAAAGACGTGATTGGCCAAAATAGCAAGAAGCAATCCAATCAGAATTGAGTTCACTTCCGAAACGTGAAGATTTTTGGCCATGTAGTCCAAACACCTAATGGTGTTAAGCGTATTGGCTATACATGGGTCTTTGTACGCAAGAGGAATGATAAAAATGAGGTACACAAATATAGGGGACGCCTTGTTGCACAAGGACTTTCATAAAGGCCTGGTGTCGATTATGAAGAGACATATTTACTTGTTATGGATGATGTCAACGCCCCCTATTTCCTCACGGGATCGGGTTCACGACATTCGGGAAGACAACTCTTTTCCCATTTGGGAATTGGGTTTTGGATTTTCGAGAGTCACGCACTTAATGATTATAGTGCATTACGACACTTTTAGAAGAATAAAAGGACTAGAGTTTTGGGTAAGGGCATGAAATTATCTCGAGGGGAAGGTGTTAGACACCCCTCAAGATCCACTAGTGTGGTTCCCGGCCATGCTACAATTCTGACTTTGAATGCAAACGCGAATAAACAAACAAGTATTGCAAATAAGAAGCATAAAAGAAAAAAAGTACTGAAATTCAGGAAAGAAACTGCTTTGTTATAAAAGAGAATACGCAAGTAAAGGGAAGGGGTCAAATAATTGGTGCAAGAAACTTAAAAAGAAGTATAAGAAACGGAAGTTGAAGACTGAACAACTTTTAAAATTCTAAAAATTGTTAAACAAATAAAGAGGAATGTGGATCCTTGGTTTATACATTACGTGGATCATTCGCACAACACTTGTACCCAATTGTATGCATAGTGTTATCGTGTTATCATTATCTCCATGTCTACCCTTCCCACCCCGTCAAGGTATTAGAGCGCAGAATGGTATCGTTCGCCTATTACATGTTATTACCCGTCCCAATCATATCAGTCCTGAAGGAAAATGGACTACTAATCCTAAAGGGAGAGGGGTTTGGGGCTTTCAGAAGTTTCAAAGAATACAATGCTAAGGCGTCAATCAAAACAAATAGTTGCAAATAGAAGGGGAGCAGACAAGCAAACAAGGCTCAAATATGCCTCCGTAAACTATCGAAAATCACAGAGTTTAGCATGTCTTTCATTTACTAATTTGGGTCTTATTTAAATAAAGCGACAAGCGGACTGGTTCAACGCATACTTTTAGGCAAAAAGTTTGCATTAGGCATACTCGAATGCAGTTGTTTGAAAGTTGATCTGATTGACTTAAGTGTTAATTAGAACTAGGTGAGACATATACTAATTTTTAAAAACAAGTGCGCAAACTTAATTGGGGTTACTGATTTTTTAATGGGAAGATACAAGTTACAGCTAGTATTATCTATTTAGGTTCAAAACTTCCAATAGGCATGCTTTTTATGTGAGTAATGAATTGGACACCCTTTAGACATTGGTAATATCCTAGGGACATGACTTCTACATGCAATTTTATTATTATTTGCGTAAGTAGTTTGCCTAATGTCATTTACAGAATGAAACAGTTTGATAGACCATATTTTATATGAAATTGCGGAATAATTAAGAATTGACCTATAGGCAGGATATCTACGCGTGCTTGCGGGAATTGAGGTTTTCAAGGCCTCAGAAGTGCGGAACAAGTGAGAAAAATAAGTGATGACCCTTTGGGTCGTCACATCATGATTTCTAGGTGGATATGCAGAGATGACAATTAAAACCTATAGGCATGATTTCTAGGTGCGATATGCAGAGATGGGAGTTGAAACCTATAGGCATGATTTCTACCCTTAATGTAGAAAATAAGTCACATTCCCCTTTCTTTACGAAGTTCCTCGGAGTTTGTACAAGTTATTACAACCCAAAAGAAACAATTGAAATAATAAAATACATCAGAAATCCTCAGCTACATACGAGAAGCCTAATCCAGACTTGAGGCCCAATAATATGAGATTGAACCACTTCCGAGATCCAGATTTCCAAGCCTTCTCTTATCTAAGGTATTTCAGAGATCCAAGGGCTGTTCAGGAACCCCAAGCAGTGCATACACCCGAGATATTCATAAAAATTGAGTTGTGTAGTATGGAAGGGCCAACTCTTATGTGTTCAAGTTCAGAGGGAGCTCCACTGTCCCAAGGCAAAGCTCGCACAAGAGGGGTAGAACTTAAATTCTAGGATTTGAGTGTAAGTGCAATAGAAAATGGTAGGAGGACTACCCAGTCAGGTTGGTGGTCATGCCTAGCCACAATAAGACTAGCACACCCCTGACCAACCCTACGATCAAGCATTTAGGAAGTACAGACTCATTGGAGGTCGCCGGGAGAGTCGGTTCTGAAATTTGGAGCATTTTGGGACACTTAGTCCCTAAATGAGAATTTTTAAGCTAGAAAATGGCCAGTAGCCGGAACAATGTTAAGACGATCTCGGAACGGAAATCCGATGGTTCCATTAGCTCCGTTAGGTGATTTTGGGGTTGGGAGCGCATTCGGAATGTATTTTGGAGGTCCGTAGCTCAATTAGGCTTGAAATGCCGAAGGTTGAAATTTTGGCGAATCCGAACGATAGGTGAGATTTTGATCCGGGGGTCGGAATGGAATTCCGACAATTTCTGTAGCTTCGTTATGTGATTTTGGATATGTCCGCAAATTTTCAGGTCATTCGAACGTCGTTTGGTCGGGTTTTTGATCGAATGTGCAATTCGGAAGTTTTGAAGAAACTTAGGTTTGAATCCGCGTGTAATTTGGTGATTTCGATGTTTAGGATGGTGTTTTTATGATTGGAACAAGTTCGTATCATGTTGTGGAGTATGTTGGTGGTTTTCGTTGGGGTCCCGGGGGCCTCGGGATGAATTCGAACCATCAAACGGGCATTTGGAACTTGGAAAATCTGCAGAAAATTTGCAGCTTCAGTGCAGCAAGATTTTGGCCTACGCGTTCAAGAAGGCAAGTGCCGCGTTCGCGTAGGCAAGGGGGTTTTGGTCATCGCGTTCGCGACCAAGGCTACGCATTCTCGTAGGAGAAGGAAAGGGACCGTCGCGTTCGCGAGGGATGGAAACGAGTTCGCGTATGAGGAAGCTGGAACGCATCGCGTTCGCGTGGAGTAATGTCGCGATCGCGTAAGAGGAAAAGGCAGGGCATCGCGTTCGCGTGGACTGGGACGCGTTCGCGTAGAGTAGAAGTCCGGAGGCTGGGAAGATGACCTTCACGGATGCATGACTTCATGTCGCGTTCGCGATGAAGGACTGGAGCAAGGCATCGCGTTCGCGTGGGAGGCATCGCGAACGCGATGAAGAAAATAGGCTGGCAGTGAGTTTAATTACAGAACAGAACCAGTCGCGGGTTTCATACCCCAAAACGCCATTTTTGAGTTCTAGAGAGAGAAAACTCACGGGAATTGCTGGGAATTCATCGGGGATTCGTCGGAGGTAAGTTTTGTGGCTTAATTGCATCATTTTAACATGAAATCCTTGGTTAAATTTCTGTAAATGGAAGATTTAAGGTGGGTTTGAGCCCTAGGCCTAAATTGAAGAAAAACACTGATTTGAGTGGGCAAATGGAGTTCGATTTTGGTAAATTTTATATGCTTAGACTCGTATTGAGTCAAGGGTTCCGAATATATAACTTTCGTGATTTTCCGATAAGCGTACCGAAAGTCGGGTTTTGGCAACTTGTGGGTTTTGGTGGATTTTTAGTTAATTTGATTGGGTAATGCCCAATTGGCCTATTTTGATGTGATTCTATTGATTTTTATCGGATACTACACTTGTGGAGGCCGACATTCGCGGCAAGAGGGTTATTTCTTAGCGGTTTTGTACCGGAATTGAGGTAAGTGGCTTGTCTAACCTCGTGTGGGGGACTTTCACCCCTAGGATATTATGTGATACTTTAAATGCCTTGTACGCGAGGTGACGGGCGTGTACATGCGCTGGTTGTTGAACACATACTTTACTTAAAATGTTCAATGAGTTATATTCCTGTTGTTAGCTGTTAAATTCAATATTTCTACCCGGTAGCAGTTAGAAAAGCATGATTAGGTAGTATTTAACCGTCTAGTTGCCTAATTGTCTTACTTGAGTTTTCTTGGTAATCGCTGGCGCTGTTTATCGGCGAAGTTATAGTTAAGCATATTATACTTCTCTCTGTGTATTCCTTTACTTGCTGTGAATGTGGACTGCGGGTTCGATTCCCGGAGATCTTGAGATTTATTGAAATGTGGACTGCGGGTTCGATTCTCGGAGATCCTAAGATTTATTGAAATATGGACTGCGGGTTCGATTCCCGGAGATCCTAAGATTATTGAAATGTGGACTGCGGGTTCGGTTCCCGGAGATCCTGAGATTTATTGAGATGTGGACTGCGGGTTCGATTCCCGGAGATCCTGAGTTATTGGTAGGGACTGCGGGTTCGATTCCCGGAGATCCTGAGTTATTGAGATATTATTGAGACATGGGCTGCGGGTTCAATTCCCGGAGACCCATGGGTACTGAGAATGGGACTGGGGGTTCAATTCCCACAAATCCTGGATTTGTTTATTTGAGTTGGTTATTTGTTATTAGCTTGGTTGTAGACAGTTTCAGTAAATGTTGTTATTTTGGAAATTTTGTTGTTATCTGTCAAACTGTTTATTTTGTTGTCATCATATTATTATTGTTTCTCAGTAGGGCCCTGACCTTCCTCGTCACTACTCCATCAAGGTTAGGCTTGGCACTTACTGAGTACCGCCGTGGTGTACTCATGCTACTCTTCTGCACACTTTTGTTGTGCAGATCCAGGTACATCAGAGTAGGCTCGTGCTAGGTGATTCCGCAGCTTTCGGGAGACTTCGAGGTATGATCTGCTACGTCCGCGGATCCGGAGGCTTCCCTTCTACTCTAGTAGTACTAGTTGACATTTTTCTTCATTTCGTTGATAGATACTCTTTACACATAGAGCCACAGTTGTATATTCTCTTTTAGTCTGTGTTACCGTGGGATTCCGGATCTTGGTAGTGTTTTGTTCATTGTGTGACGGATGTATGTGCCAAGCGGCACGGATTACATATCTTTTTATGCTATTTTCTCGTTGTTTCTTATTTAAGTGTTTATAGCTTGTATATTCCGCAACGTGTTAGGCTTACCTAGTCGTGGGGACTGGGTGCCATCAGGACTACCCAGTCAGGTTGGTGGTCATGCCTAGCCACAATAAGACTAGCACACCCCTGACCAACCCTACGATCAAGCATTTAGGAAGTACAGACTCATTGGAGGTCAAGCCATAGCCTCAACAGTAATCAGGAGTACTGCCAGGCCAAGGTTGTTACTCGGCATACACACAATATGGAATGGGGGTGGGAAATTGAAAAGCTTAGGACCCCAAAGAATCCAGTTCATAGCCACGGGCAATGATTTCAGGCATTGCCATATTTTCTAAATCATAACTTAAAGCATACAAAAGGGGTACGAGGGTTTGGGATTCATAAAGTATCAAATACATGACAAGCAACTGACAGGATGCATACGTAATTTAAACATTAGAATATAAGGGGAAAGGGAAAACATGTTATAGCATGCTAGAAACGAATGTCAACTAAAAGAGTTGGACTGAAGTAGGCAAAAGTAAAACACATTATTGTTGAGACATGTAAATTAACAAGGACATACCAATAGAGAGGCGGAAAAATGCAGAAGAAAGTAGAGTAAACAAAGTCCACAACAACACAAGAATCAGAAAGAGAGAAAGAGTTTAATTGAGAGTGCTTTTGAACTTAGAGTGCTTTCTGTGTTCGTGTGTGTTCAAAGAGAAGGGAGGAGAGTATTTATAGTTTTGAAAATGTGTAGAGAAATAAGGTAACAAGTACAAGTCTAACACAAATATGGCATGGGTACAAATCAAAATCAAATTAGTATAAAACTCCCCTTCAATCATGGGATTTTTATTCAAACGGATACTAACAAGTTTTAAATAAAGAAAGGGAGAATAAACCTTGTAAATAGAATGGTTTTTGCCATAAAAGAAGCAGTAATGTAATATAATGGGCAATTAAGTCTAAGTACAAGGTGTAAAAATATTTTAGGAAGGATTCAGGGAGGCCAATCAAAGGAGAAGAATCAATTATCCCTTAATGGGCGAGTAAAAATCAGAATTTTACCAAGGAAAAGTTTTGAAAATTTCTCACAAGTTACAGAAAGAACTCAGTATATATACACATGAATGCACAAGTAATAGGTACGTGAAGCCAAGTTATGGAAAAATAATAGCATGTAGCAGTAACTAAAAGGCATGATAGTCAAGTTTCAGTGCTTAACCATAGAGAAAAATATCAGAAACATGCAAAGAACTCGGAACCAAAAATAGTCAAGAGAATGGAAGCATATTGAAATTTCAACAAACGGGTTGCACAAACAACTTCAAAAAAATTGACTAGTTCCTAAAGAAACTAGGGTTTTCAAAAGTCAAACGAATTTAGAGGAGATGAGCATCAAACAAACAAACAGGTTTAGAATCTTGGATAAGCCCCAAAGTTAGGGTTTCCACTCATGCTAAATCAGACGAATAACACACTGAAACTCAAACAAGATCCCAAAATTAGGGTTTTTAACATGCTAACTCAGATAAAAATAAGGTGAATCAAACAACCATTAGCAAGCAGACCAGGAAACTCAAAAAAATCCCCAAGAAAATTAGGGTTTTCAGCATGCGAATTCAGATAGAAGATAATACAAACAAACACAGTAAAAACATGTCGAGATATAGAGAAGAAATGTTCAAGATAAAATAACATGAAACCCTAGTTGAGGAAATAAGAGATTCTGAAAGCAAACATTAAAGAATCTTTGAGAAAAACACATAGAAGGGTCACACACAGATAGATCCAGAACAGATCTAAAATAAATTGAAGGAACCTGAGAGATTAGGGTTTAGTAATAAACCCAAGAGACGAGATAGGCTTTGGAAACCATCGATCTGAGCAGAAAAGTCGAAGATCGAACTCGAATAGCCATGCCTGGCCGGAATAAGGTTGAAGATGACCAGAGAACAATCATCAATCACAGGCTTGGTCGGAGTCCTTCAAGATCTGGTCGTTGGACCTTTAGAAGTGGGCATGTAGAAGCCATATGAGGCTAGGATAGGCCTCCGATGAACCTGAGAAGCCACAGATTAGGGCTTAGATGAGAGGCGGTGGCTAGGGTTTGAGGTGGTGGTGAGAGAGTTGAGAGAGGAGAGGATTCACAGGCGGCGCCTTTGAGAGAATGAGGTAGGGTTAGTAAGGGTTAGGAAATAAAAAAGGAAATGGGAGATGTCAGTCGTTGATCAAAATGATCAGCGGCTTGGATTAAAAAAGGGAAACGGGTTGGGTCGGTCAAATGAGTGTTAGGTCGGGTAATTGGATTTTAATTGGGGAGCTAAATTGAGTTAATTAGGGGTGCCAATTTGGGCTAAAATTGAAATGAAATAGGGTCATATTTTAAATAGCCAATTTTCCCTCTTTCTTTTATAAAATGGTAATAATGGTTTTTAAAAAAATAAATTAAAAATATTGAGTAAACAAATATTACATAAATATTAACCTAAAAATATTGGAACTAATTTTGTAATTATAAAATGCTATTAATCACAAAATAGGCCATAATTGTAATTATATGCAATTTAGCTTTAAAAATATCAAATAAATTCGTAAAAAATATGCAAAAATTACCTTAATTATATTTTGGAGTAAATGTGAGAATGAAATAAATTATTCACCAAGAATGATAATTTTGAATTAATAGATTTTGTTGTATTAAAATATGCAACAAATTGGTTTTAAAAGTCATTAATAATGCCAAAATTCTTGGGTGTGCTTATATATGCACCAATATGCTATTTTGGAAATACTTGGGTATAAAAAATACTTAGGGAAAATTGGTTATCAGTAACTGCCCATCTTTACCCGGGAAGGATGAAAGAGTAGCCGGATAAAGATATGATGGCAAATTTTGACCGGAAGCGGCAATTTGAAAAGAATTTGACCGAGATCTGGTTTCTGAGATGCCTACATATCCCTAGTTTTATAGGATACAGGCTATATGTAGTTCAGAAACCATTGACGGAACATGCCAATGGCGGTTCGAAAGAGGTGGGCGCGATGTTTATTGGGCAAGAGGTATCTGAAACTTGATCGGCGTTGAGGGAACTGGAGCGGTATCGCTCCTGCTCGGGTGTTGCTAGCCGGTGTACCTGTAAGTGAGCAATATAGGCGTATATTGTGCATAAACTTAAACGTGATGCAAGTTCCCGTCGGACCATGAATATTGTCTTTGAACGGTTAGGATGACTTCCTCGAACCATGATGTCATGGGCCATGAGGCGCAAAATTAAAAGATTCACAGGCTATGAAATGATATTCTTGGGCTATGATAATGGTGCCTCTGAACCATGATGCCTTTGAATAATGATATGCAGGATATAAAGTGGGGTCCTCGGGCCATGGCATGGTATTCTCGGGCTATGAGGATGACGCCTCCGAACGATGACGCCTTTGGATAGCTTTGGCGATTTTTCAGCCCATGAAATGCAAGATTTGGCGGTATTTCAGCCGATACAAAAAGCATAAATGGCGATATTTCAACCGACAAAAATTTAGATAAATAGGCGATCTTTCAGCCGATGTGAAAGTGAAATGACGATGTTTCAGCCGATAGAGAATTTAAATAATAGTTTGGCGATATTTCAGCCGATTGCAAGACGTAAATAAAAGTAGCGATATTTCAGTCGATGGAGAATTTAAATAATAGTTTGGCGATATTTCAGCCGATTGCAAGATGTAAATAAAAGTGGCAATATTTCAGCCATGCAAGTGGAGGTAGATCTTAACCTCGGAAGGCAGAAAGGTAGCTTTATGCAGATGATGCATGATGGAGACAATGCTTAGTCTCGGAAGGTAGGAAGGTAGCCTTATGCAATGTAGGAAATGTAGATGGAGACAACGCTTAGTCTCGGAAGGTAGAAAAGCAGTCTTATGCAATACAGGGAGATGGAGACAACGTTTAGTCTCGGAAGGCAGAAAGGTGGCCTTATACAATGTAGGAAATGCAGATGGAGACAACACTTAGTCTCGGAAGGCAAAAAGGTAGCCTTATGCAATGCAGGAAATGCATATGGAGACAACGGTTAGTCTCGAAAGGCAAGGTAGCCTTATGCAATGCAGAAAATACAGATGGAGACAATGCTTATTCTGGGAAGGAATAAAGGTAGCCTTATGTAATGCGATAGAAGCAAATAGTAAGTAAAAAAATCCGATAGCTAGAAGCTCAGATAGCTGGAAGCTGACTGGGGCTATTGCGTGCGGATAACAAATGCGAATAGGTGTAACATTTCAATGCGATTGCGCAATATGTTTGCAACGCGGGTGCTTGCATCCAAAGAAAATTGTGAGTTTTGTAAGAGGAAAGGTTAGTTCGTCTTCCCGTGGCTTCCGGGGTCGTGTATCATTGGGGTAGCGTCGCTAAGCAATAGCTATCTGGACCATAGTTATTTATGATTTAAAAAATATAACGTAAGTATAAAATAGTTTTGTTTAAATGAACCAACAACTGCGATGTGGTTCAAAGCATTGCAACCTCTCTTGCTCCGAAATTTTGAGGGTCCTCCTCAAATATTTGCCCCAGTTTACTGGGTTGGCCCTTATGACGACTGCAACGTGGTTCAAAGCATTGCAACCTCTCCAGAATTTTGAGGGTCCTCCTCAAAATTCTGACCCAGTTTACTGAGGTGACATCCTTAGCGATGAGCGGTTGAAGATCATCTTCGAAATTTTGAGGGTCCTCCTCAAAATTCTACCTCAGTTCCAATAATAGGGGGAGATGAGATTTTTATTTAATTGTGACCGAACCCATATGGCTGCCTACGTATCCCCTCTTAAATGGGAATTGGGTCAGGCGTAGTTCAAATTACATCATAAAGAAATCACAGGTGGCTACACATAATATCGTTTCACTACGTCTGAGTTGATTGGCTTTGGCCAGACTTCTGCGTCCACTTCTACAAGAATAAGGGCTCCTCCAGTTAGAACTTGGTGAACATGTACGGACCTTTCCAGTTGGGAGAGAATTTCCCCTTGGCTTCATCTTGATGTGGGAATATTTTCTTCAATACCAGCTGCCCGGGTCTAAACTTACTTGGCTTAACTCTTTTGTTGAAGTCTCTAAACATCATGTTTTGATACAGCTAACTGTGGAAAACTATATTCATCATTTTCCCTTCTATAAGGGCTAACTGCTTGTAACGACCTTTCACCCATTCTGCATCGTCCAACTCTGCTTCTTGTATGACCCTCAAGGAGGGAATTTCTACCTCGGTGAGGACGACCGCCTCTGTACCATAAACTGGTACGTAGGGAGTTTCTCCGATCGATGTGCGGACCGTGGTGTAGTACCCTAGTAAGGCAAATGATAACTTCTCATGCCATTGTTTGTGACTTCCGACCATCTTCCTTAGTATTTTCTTGATGTTCTTATTGGCCGCTTCTACAGCTCCATTCATCTGAGGCCTATAGGTTGTAGAAGTTTTGTGTTTGATATTGAATTTATAGGATATTGCTTTCATCAAGTTGCTATTTAGATTGGAACCATTATCGGTGATGATTGATTTTAGAATTTCGAATCGGCACACAATACGGTCACGGATGAAATCTGCCACAACTTTCTTAGTCACTGCCCTGTATGACACTGCTTCAAACCATTTGGTAAAATAATCAATTGCCACCAAGATAAACATGTGCCCTTTTGATGCAACAGGCTTGATAGGTCCAATAACATCCGTTCCCTGGGTAGCGAATAGCCATGGTGAGCTTGATGCAGTAAGCTCATTTGGGGGCACCTTTATCCTGCCTGCATATATCTGACAATGATGGCATTTGCGAACATACTGGACACAATCCATTTCTATAGTCATCCAAAGATATCCTGCTTGGAGTATCTTCTTTGCTAAGACAAAACCGTTCATATGCGGCCTGCAGGTCTTGCATGCACTTCGTCCAATAGTTTGGATGCTTCTTTTGCTTCGGCACACCTTAGTAAACCCAAGTCGCGAGTCCTCATGTACAGGATCCCCCCACTGTGAAAGAAGTTATTGGATAATCTCCGAAGTGTGCGCTTCTGAGTAGTGTTGGCAAGTTCTGGATATTCTCATGTTGTCAAGTACTCTTTGATGTCGTGGAACCATGGTTTTCCATCTGCTTGTTCCTCAACGTGCGCACAATAAGTTGGCTGATCATAGATCTTTACTAGGATGGGATCAATGAAATTCGTGTCTGGATGCTGGATCATGGATGACAGAGTAGCCAATGCATCAGCGAACACGTTCTGGACCCTGGGGACATGCTGAAATTCTATCTTTGTGAATCTTTTCCTTAATTCCTGGATGTGATGCAAGTAGGGGAATATCTTAGAGTTTTTGGTTGCCCACTCTTCTCTAACTTGAGGTATGATCAGGTCTGAGTCCCCGGTCACTAGTAACTCTTGAATGTTCATGTCAATGGCCATCTTGAGTCCCATGATGCAAGCTTCATATTCAGCCATATTGTTTGTGCAAGGGAACCTGATCTTGGCAGATACCGGGTAATGCTGACCGGTTTATAATACTAGGACCACTCCTATGCCTACTTCTTTGAAGTTTATGACTTCGTCGAAAAACAATCTCCAACCATCATAGGATTCTGTAATATCTTCTCCTACAAAGGACGCTTCTTCATAAGGAGAATACATTTTTAGGGGTTCGTATTTTCTACCGCCGGGATTCTTGGCAAGGTGATCTGTTATGGTTTGACCCTTGATTGCTTTATGAGTCACGTAAACAATATCAAATTCACTCAGCAAAATTTGCCACTTGGCGAGCTTGCCAGTGGGCATGGGCTTCTAAAAGATATACTTCAGCAGAACCATCCTGGATATGAGATAAGTAGTGTAGGTATATAAATAATGCCTCAATTTCTGAGCTACCCAAGTCAGAGCATAACAGTTGTGCTCTAATAAGGAATACCGGGCCTCGTATGGGGTAAATTTCTTACTAAGATAGTATATGGCATGCTTCTTTCTCCCCGTTTCATCATGTTGTCCCAGAACACAACCGAATGCTCCATCCAAAACTGTAAGATAAAGCAATAGAGGCCTCCCTAGTTCGGGCGGAACCAAGACTGGTGGCGTTGACAAGTATTCCTTGATTCTGTCAAAGGCTTTTTGACAATCGTCGGTCCATCTAGTAGTACATCTTTCTTCAGTATTTTAAAGATGGTTTCACAAATGATTGTGGAGTGGGCTATGAACCAGCTGATATAGTTGAGTCTTCCCAAGAAACTCATCACGTCCTTCTTGTTCTTTGGCGGTGGCAGTTCTTGAATGTCTTTTACCTTTGACGGATCCAATTCTATCCATCGACGACTCACGATAAAACCTAGTAGTTTTCGGTAGGAACCCCGAACGTACACTTGGCGGGATTCAGCTTCAGCTTGTACCTTCTTAGTATGTTGAAGAACTTTCTCAGATCTTTCCCATGACCAATGTCTTTCTTGGATTTGATGATGACATCGTCCACATATACCTCGATCTCCTTGTGTATCATGTCATGGAAGATGGTAGTCATGGCTCTCGTGTAGGTGGCGCCAACATTCTTTAACCCAAATGGCATCATTTTGTAACAATACATCCCCCATGGCGTGATGAAAGACATTTTCTTTACATCTTCCTTGTATATCCATATCTGATGGGATCTGGCGAATAATCAACAAATGGCTACAACTCATGCTTGGCACAATTTTTGCAAGGAGAAGCCATCTTTGGGACTGGATCGATTAAGATCCCGGTAGTCGACACAGATTCTAACCTTCCGGTCCTTCTTTGGTACCAACACGATGTTTGCTAACCATGTTGGATACTCTACCACTTTGATAACCTTAGCTTTGACTTGCTTAGTAACGTCTTCTTTGATTTTCAAACTCATGTCGGGCTGGAATTTCCTGAGCTTCTGCTTTACTGGCGGACATGTTGGATTTGTTGTCAATTTGTGAGCTACAATGGACGTGCTGAGACCAGTCATATCATCATATGACCAGGCAAATATGTCCTCATATTCTTCTAAAAATTCCGTATATCTTCCTTCTCTGATGGCGACAAGTGAACACTGATGCGAGTTTTTTTGACATTTTCTGTCTCTCCCAAATTAATGACCTCGGTTTCTTCTAGGTTGGACTTAGGTCTATTTTCAAAATTTTCAATCTCTCTGACGACGAACCGATGACTGTGACTTGCAACAAAACAACGCAACAAAAGGATATAGCCTACCTTATTTCGCCAATCTTATTTACTATTGTGATTGTGGGTTGCTCACTGGTACGAGCTTTGTCGCTCGGAAGTTGTGAGGAATCATCGCACATGTGATCCGTTTCTCCTTTTTATGTGTACTAGTTAGTATAATATTCTTGTTAAAAACACTTACACAAGCATACACATAGTAGGACACTCCTATTAGAGGTGAATTCCTCCTGATTTTGCTAAGGGTGGAGGTACTCCCTCGTTTATCCTTTATAGTTGAGAGAGTGGCCCTATTTAGCCAGTTGGTTGTCAACATGATTATGAGATTGATGGGGCACAGGATACCAATTGTTAGATTTTAGATGCTGGATCTTATGCGAGTTGAGGTTTGTCCGAGACTTGGTGAAATTTTACTCCCTCCACCTTGTGTGCAGATCTAGGTATGTGACGACCCGGCCCGTCGTCACGGGAATTACCACCCCGTTATGTTGAAATTGTATGTTTTATGCTTTTATATCGTTGTTAAAGTCTATCGGGTGAGTTAGGAGTGAATTGGATTGAAAATGAGGCATATAGCCTTTTTGAAGGAGACTTGAATAAGAAAAGTCAACCCGGAGTTGACTATTTGGTTAGAGGGCTCGGAATCGGATTCTGATGATTCGATTAGTTCCGGGAGGTAATTTGTGACTTAGGGGAGCGATCGGAATTGAATTTGGAGGCCCGTGTAGAAATAGGCTTGAATTGGCTAAGGTTGAATTTTGGCGAAATCCGAACGGTAGGTGAGATTTTGATCCGGGAGTCGGAATGGAATTCGACAGTTGCAGTAGCTCCGTTAGGTGATTTTGGATGTGCCTGCAAAATTTCAGGTCATTCGGACGTTGTTTAGTCGGGTTTTTGATTGATTGTGTAATTCGGAATGTTTTAAGGAATTTAGGCTTGAATTCGATGCGAATTATGGGTTTTGATGTTGTTAGATGTGTTTTGATGATTGGAACAAGTTCGTATCATGTTTTGGAGTATGTTGGTGGTTTTCGTTGGGGTCCCGGGGTCTCGGGATGAATCCGGGGTCCAAACGGACCATTCTTGGCCAAAGAAGAGAGCTGGTTTGCTGTCATAAGTGCAGCAGAATTTTACCCTTCGCGATCGCAGAGATAGGGACGCGATCGCGTAAGGTCAAGAACGGAAGCGACGCGATCGCAGGAGCACGGACGCGATCGCGTAGGGTTAACAGGGTGGTCATCGCGATCGCATGAGCATCTACGCGATCGCGTAGAATAGAAATGGGGTCCAGGGAAAAATGTGCTACGCGATCGCAGGAAGAGGGACGCGATCGCGCGAGGCCGGATGGTTGTACATCGCGATCGCGTGAGGAGAGTCGCGATCGCGTGAGGGCGAAATGTTTGAACATCGCGATCGCGTGAGTAGAGTCGCGATCGCGTAGAGCAAATGGGTCCGGCAGAGAATTTAATCACAGAACAGAGGGGCTACGGGTTCATTAACCCAAAACGCCATTTTTGAGTTCTAGAGAGAGAAACTCACGGGAATTGCCGGTAATTCATCGGGGATTCGTCGGAGGTAAGTTTTGTGGCTTAATTACATCATTTTAACATGAAATCCTTGGTTAAATCCATGTAAATGGAAGATTAAAGGTGGGTTTGAGCCCTAGGCCTAAATTAAAGAAAAACACTGATTTGAGTGGGCAAATGGAGTCCGATTTTGGTAAATTTTATATGCCTAGACTCGTATCGAGATGAGGATTCCGAATATGTAACTTTTGTAATTTTTCGACAAGCGTACCGAAAGTCGGGTTTTGACAACTTTGGGAATTTTGATGTAAATTGAGTTGTTTTGATTGGGTGTCGTCCCATTGGCCTAATTTGTTGTATTTCTACTGTATTTGATCAGACTCTATGCGTGTGGAGCTTGATTCTCGTGGCAAGGGCATTGCGGAGTAGTCGTCGCGCCATATTGAGGTGAGTAATAGATGTGGGTGATGACCAGCGGGTTCGAAACCCCGGTATACCACTTTGTGACGTTGTATAGCGGCGAGACACGCACACTCTTGAGAGTGCGGGGTCGATCATGAACCGGAGACTATATATTAGTCCGACCTGTTGATACTGTATTATTGGCTATTCTCGAGCCGTTGAACCCCCTTCTTGGGCGGTTGAGTATACTTGTGGGCCGTGAGCCAGTTATTGGATCCCGCGAGGATCGTTATCATTGTCTTATCATATAGTCATGCTAGTTTACTACTAGTCCGCAGCTATTTCTGTTATTATGCTAATTCCAATCTCTGGAACTTGATATTACTGTTTTCCAACTGAAAAATGATAAAAGAGTTTTCAAAAACTACTTTTGAGCTTGCGAGGCTGTATCTGCATATTAGCCGACTAGTAGTGGATCGGGCTGCGCGCCGCAGCGAGATATATGTTGGATCGGACTGCACGCCGCAGGAATATCTCTATGAGATGTGCTTGGGCCGTAGGAGCCCCTCCGGAGGTCTGAACCCCCACAGTGAGCACGGGTACCCAAAATTGGAGTCGGCTACGCGCCGTAGCGGTCATATCATGCATTGCATTGCATTTAGCTACATCCGCTAGCCGTTATGCTATTTATTGGTATTTGTTGGTACAGGTACAATGAATATTGATTCTATGACAGGTAGCTGATTATGGTTTTACATAGTGCTTTATTGCGGATTTCTTATCTCGCTGCGTCGTCTTACCCTTGTTTATTACCACCGAGTCCGGCAAGACTCATTTTACTCCCTCGCACCTCGTGTGCGCATCCGTGTACCTCTCGGCAGCTGTTCCGATAGTCGTACGAGGCGACATCTCGTGGGATATACGAGGTAGCCGCAGAGTCCGCAGGACCCGATATTCCTTCCTACTGTCTTTTGATTTTGTATTGACATTTCTTTCCGCACTTGGTATTTTTGTAAACTTTTATACACTCATGTTCAGTAGAGGCTCATGACTCTTGACCCTTCGGTCTACGGGAGTTAGTATATTTTGGGACTTGGTCTCCCCGCTGTTGGTATAAGTATTACTATTGTTTCGTATTTTGAAATGCTTAAATGGGTTAAAGAGAGCTTCTAGCTCCGTTGTTGATATTGATTGGTCAGGCTGGCTTAGCAATGTGCTGGGCGCCATCACGACCGGATTTGGGGTCGTGACAAGTTGGTATCAAAGCCTAGGTTTACTAGGCCTCATGAGTCTTGAGCCGGTTAGTAGAGTCTTGTGGATCGGTACGGGGACGCCTGTACTTATCCTCGGGAGGATGCGAACCTTTAGGAAAACTTCACTTTTCTTGAACTCTGTCGTGCGATCTTGTTGTTCTGAGAACTGAAACTTCTATATTCTATTCTCTCGCAGATGGCGAGAATGCGAACATCAGGACGAGGTGAACGACCTCCATTGCCACTTGTTAGAGGCCATGGGCACAGTCGTGCTAGAGGTAAAGGTAGGGCAGCTGAGGTAGTGCCAGCTGACCCGCCCGTTGTACCGGTTTAGGAGCAGCCCCCAGTGGTTGATGCTCCAGCAGCCCCAGTTCAGGGCCAGAATGTATCTATTGCCATTCCTGGTCTTCAGGAGACTCTTGCTCAAATATTATCGGTGTGTTCCGGTTTGGCTCAGGTAGTTTCAGCTACCGCTACTGCAGCGACATCTCAGACAGGGGGTGGTCAGCAGACCCCTGCAGCTTGCACACCTAAGCAGGTTGTTCAGGGACTTCAGACGCCAGAGACGGTCCCCGCTCAGGTGGTTGCCCCAGTTATTCCTCCAGCTACACCAGCTCCAGAGCGTATGGTTCAGACTATGCCCGACGACGAGCAGCACCGTCTTGAGAGATTTGGTAGACTTCAGCCACCCTATTTCGGTGGCGCTGAGGGCGAGGATGCCCGTGGTTTCTTGGATAAGTGTCAGAGGATGCTACGTACAGCTGGTATTCTTGAGTCTAGCGGAGTTTCATTTACCACCTTTCAGTTTACTGGTCCCACATTTGATTGGTGGGAGGAGTTTGAGAGGCGTAGGCCTGCAGGAGCAGCACCTCTCACATGGCAGCAGTTCTCTACTCTCTTTCTAGAGAAATATGTACCCCGGCCTCGTCGCGAGGAGCTACGTCGCCGCTCGAGTGGTTGATTCAGTGGCGACATGTCCGTGACCCGCATGAGCTTAGATTCACTCGGCTGGCTAGGCATGCCACATGGATGATCCCCACCGGTAGGGAGAGGATCGGGAGGTTCATCGATGGCCTCAACTACTCTATCCGTATTCTTATGACCGGCGAGCGAGTTCTATCATCATCGTTTGAGCAGGTTGCCGATATGGCACGCTCCATCGAGGCGGATCGTCGCCGAGAGAGAGAGGAGCGGAGGCCAAGAGGCCTCGTGGTTCTGGTAGTTTCAGCGTGCTCCGTCCGCAGAGCATTCCCAGCAGAGCACAGGTCGCTCATCTAGACCTTCTCATTCGAGCCGCCCGAACAGAGCAGAGGTTCTTACGGCCGTGGTCGACATGGATTTCAGCAGGGTCGGCCATCACTTAGTGCCCTCCCAACCCACAGTGCAACACCTCTTCTCCAGCACCAGGTGCATGTTATGAGTGTGGTGAGTTTGGCCACATGAGGAGACAGTGCCCTCGACTCCGTAGGGACAGGACTCAGCAGAGGGACCAGCCCTCATCTTCAGCACCATCTCAGTCTAGTAGAGGTGGAGGTCAGTCTTCTCGTGGTCGCCCCAGGGGCGAGGAGAGACCTGGTGGAGGCCAGGCACGGTTCTATGCACTTCCTGATAGGTGTGATGTAGTTGCCTCCGATGCAGTGATTACAGGTATCATTTCTGTCTGTCACAGAGATGCCTCTGTTCTATTTGATCTAGGGTCCACATATTCTTACGTGTCCTCTTATTTTACACATCATTTGGGTGCGACTCGTGGTAGTCTTGACTTACCTGTTCATGTATCCACCCCCGTGGGTGATACGATTGTTGTGTATCACGTCTATAGATCCTGTGTTATATCTATTAGGGGTCTGGAGACCCAGGCAGATTTGTTATTGTTGGGGATGGTGGACTTTGATATTATATTGGGTATGGACTGGTTGTCTCCGTACCACGCTATATTGGACTGTCATGCTAAGACAGCTACGTTGGCCATTCCTAGTATTTCTCAGATTGAGTGGCGGGGTTCGACTGATTTTGTCCCTAGCCGTGTTATTTCGTTCTTAAAAGCTCAGAAGATGGTTGAAAAAGGGTGTTTATCGTACTTAGCTTTTGTGAGAGATGCGGGAGCTGAGTCTCCTAGCATTGATTCTGTACCTGTTGTGAGGGATTTCCCAGATGTATTCCCCTCAGACCTGCCGGGCATGCCGCCGGACAGGGATATTGATTTTGGCATTGACTTGGTGCCGGGCACTCAGCCCATATCCATTCCTCCTTATCGAATGGCACCAACCGAGTTGAAAGAACTAAAAGAGCAGCTTCAAGAACTTCTGGATAAGGGTTTCATCCGTCCTAGTGTGTCTCCGTGGGGTGCACCGGTATTATTTGTTAAAAAGAAAGATGGTTCCATGCGAATGTGTATTGATTATCGACAATTGAACAAAGTGACAGTGAAGAACAAGTACCCTCTACCGCGCATAGATGATTTGTTTGATCAGTTACAGGGTGCGATGGTGTTTTCTAAGATCGATCTTCGTTCAGGCTATCATCAGCTGAAGATCAGGGACTCGGATATTATGAAGACTGCATTCAGGACCCGATATGGTCATTATGAGTTTCTTGTGATGTCGTTTGGGCTGACCAATGCCCCAGCAGCATTTATGCATCTGATGAACAGCGTGTTCATGCCTTATTTGGATTCATTTGTGATCGTGTTCATTGATGACATTCTAGTCTACTCCCGTAGTCAGGAGGAGCATGCTCAACATTTGAGTATTGTGTTGCAGAGATTGAGAGAGGAGAAACTATATGCTAAATTCTCCAAGTGCGAGTTTTGGCTCGAGTCCGTAGCATTTCTGGGACACGTGGTGTCTCGTGATGGTATTCAGGTTGATCAGAAAAAGATAGAGGCGGTGCAGAGTTGGCCCAGACCGTCCTCAGCTACAGAGATCATGAGTTTTCTTAGCTTGGCGGGGTATTATCGTCGGTTTGTTCAGGGATTTTCATCCATTGCTTCTTCATTGACTAAATTGACCCAGAAGGGTGCACCATTCGTGTGGTCGGATGAGTGCGAGGAGAGCTTTCGGAAGCTCAAGACAGCTTTGACCACAGCTCCAGTGTTAGTATTGCCATCAGCTTCAGGTTCATATACCGTTTATCGTGATGCCTCGAGAGTGGGGATAGGTTGTGTGTTGATGCAGGAAGGAAAGGTAATTGCTTATGCTTCTCGGCAGTTGAAGCCGCATGAGAAGAACTATCCTGTTCATGACTTGGAGCTAGCCGCCATTGTTCATGCCTTGAAGATTTGGAGGCACTATTTGTACGGTGTGTCTTGTGAGGCGTATACCGACCATCGTAGTCTCCAAGCACTTGTTCAAACCGAAAGACCTTAATTTGAGACAACGGAGATGGCTCGGAGTTGTCGAAGGATTATGACATTACTATATTATATCACTCCGGGAAGGCCAATGCGGTGGCCGACGCTTCGAGCCGAAGGCGGTCGCATGGGGAGCTTGGCATATATTCCAGCTCGAGGAGAGGCCATTTGCCCATGATAGTTCAGTGCTAGCCAATCGGCTCAGCGAGGTTAGATATTTCGGAGCCCAGACAGGTATTAGCTTGTGTTGTATCTCGGTCATCTCTATATGATCGTATTCGTGAGCGCCAGTATGATGATCCACATTTGGTCGTCCTTAGGGACAGAGTTCAGCATGATGATGCTAGAGATGTCACCATTGATAGGGACGGCGTATTGAGGATGCAGGGCCGGACATGTGTGCCCAATGTTGATGGCCTTCGTGAGTTGATTCTGGAAGAGGCCCATAGCTCGCGGTATTCTATCCATCCAGAGCCGCTAAGATGTATCAAGATTTGAAACAGCACTATTGGTGGAGAAAGATGAAAATGGACATTGTCAGACACGTAGCACGGTGCCTCAACTGTCAGCAGGTTAAGTACGAGCATCCGAGGCCCGGCGGTGTATTTCAGCGCATTGTTATTCCTGAGTGGAAATGGGAGAGGATCACTATGGACTTTGTTACTGGACTCCCTCGGACAACAAAGAAGTTTGATTCAGTTTGGGTGATTGTGGATAGATCGACCAAGTCAGCTCACTTTATTCATGCGTGTACTACATACTCCTCAGAGCGGTTAGCAGAGATATTCATCTGTGAGATTGCGAGATTGCATGGGGTTCCAGTTTCTATTATATTAGTCAGAGGTAGACAGTTTACTTTGCAGTTCTGGAGGACATTCCAGCGAGAGTTGGGTTCACAGGTTGAGTTGAATACTGCATTTCATCCTCAGACAGGCGGACAGTTCAAGCGTACCATCCAGATCTTGGAGGATATGTTGCGTGCCTGTGTTTTTTATTTTGGTGGTTCATGAGCTTATTACTTGCCTCTCGCAGAGTTTTCTTATAACAACAACTACCAATCTAGTATTCTGATGGCACCGCTTGAGGCCTTATATGGGAAATGGTGTAGATCTCCAGTTGGTTGGTTTGAGCCTCGTGAGGCTAGGTTGTTGGGACCGAGCTAGTCCGGGATGCTCTGGATAGAGCAAAGTTGATCCAGGAGAGGCTTCGTACAGCACAGTCTCGCCAGAAGAGTTATGCGGACCGTAGAGTTCGAGAGTTGTCTTTCATGGTTGGTGACAGAGTATTGTTGAAGGTTTCACCTATGAAGGGTGTCATGAGGTTTGGGAAGAAAGGAAAGTTGAGTCCCAGGTACATTGGTCCTTTTGAGATACTTAGGAGAGTTGGAGAGGTGGCATACGAGTTGGCCTTGCCGCCCAACTTATCCAGCGTTCATCCAGTATTCCATGTGTCTATGCTCCGGAAGTACATTGGAGATCCGTCTCATGTATTAGATTTCGGTACCATTCAGCTTGATGGTGATCTATCCTATGATGTGGAGCCTATTGCCATTTTGGGATGGCAGGTGAGAAAATTGAGGTCTAAGGAGATTGCATCAGTTAAGGTTCAGTGGAGAGGTCGACCCGTGGAGGAGGCCACTTGGGAGATCGAGCGGAGATGCAGAGCAGATATCCTCACTTGTTTGAGACTTCAGGTATGTTTCTTGACCCGCTCGAGGACGAGCGTTTGCTTAAGAGGGGGAGAATGTGACGACCCGGCCCGTCGTCACGGGAATTACCACCCCGTTATGTTGAAATTGTATGTTTTATGCTTTTATATCAGTTTTAAAGTCTATCGGGTGAGTTAGGAGTAAATTGGATTGAAAATGAGGCATATAGCCTTTGTGAAGGAAACTTGAATAAAGAAAGTCAACCCGAAGTTGACTATTTGGTTAGAGGGCTCGGAATCGGATTCTGATGATTCGGTTAGTTCCGGGAGGTGATTTGTGACTTAGGGGAGCGATCGGAATTGAATTTGGAGGCCCGTGTAGAAATAGGCTTGAATTGGCTAAGGTTGAATTTTGGCGAAATCCGAACGGTAGGTGAGATTTTGATCCGGGAGTCAGAATGGAATTCCGACAGTTGCAGTAGCTCCGTTAGGTGATTTTGGATGTGCCTGCAAATTTTCAAGTCATTCGGACGTCGTTTGGTCGGGTTTTCGATCGAATGTGTAATTCGAAAAGTTTTAAGAAATTTAGGCTTGAATCCGTATGTAATTGGTGATTTTGATGTTTAGGATGGTGTTTTTATGATTGGAACAAGTTCGTATCGTGTTTTGGAGTATTGTTGGTGGTTTTTATTGGGGTCCCGGGGGTCTCGGGATGAATCCGGGGTCCAAACGGACCATTTTTGGCCAAAGAAAACGGCTGGTTTGCTGTCATAAGTGCAGCAGAAATTTACTCTCTGCGATCGCACTAGTGAGCATGCGATCGCGTAGAGTAATGGTGAGGGGAGAAACGCGATCGCAAGGGCACGGACGCGATCGCGTAGAGTTAACCGGGTGGTCATCGCGATCGCATGAGCATCTACGCGATCGCGTAGAATAGAAATGGGGTCCAGGGAAAAATGTGCTACGCGATCGCAGGAAGAGGGACGCGATCGCGCGAGGCCGGATGGTTGTACATCGCGATCGCGTGAGGAGAGTCGCGATCGCGTGAGGGCGAAATGTTTGAACATCGCGATCGCGTAGGGCCATTGCGATCGCATAGAAGGATTGGTCTGGCAGAGAATTTAATTACAGAACAAAGGGGCTACGGGTTCATAAACCCAAAACGCCATTTTTGAGTTCTAGAGAGAGAAACTCACGGGAATTGCTGGTAATTCATCGGGGATTCGTTGGAGGTAAGTTTTGTGGCTTAATTACATCATTTTAACATGAAATCCTTGGTTAAATCCCTGTAAATGGAAGATTAAAGGTGGGTTTGAGCCCTAGGCCTAAATTAAAGAAAAACACCGATTTGAGTGGGCAAATGGAGTCCGATTTTGGTAAATTTTATATGCCTAGACTCGTATCGAGATGAGGATTCCGAATATGTAACTTTTGTAATTTTTCGACAAGCGTACCGAAAGTCGGGTTTTGACAACTTTGGGAATTTTGATGTAAATCGAGTTGTTTTGATTGGGTGTCGTCCCATTGGCCTAATTTGTTGTATTTCTACTGTATTTGATCAGATTCTACGCGTGCGGAGCTTGATTCTCGTGGCAAGGGCATTGCGGAGTAGTCGTCGCGCTGTATTGAGGTGAGTAATAGATGTGGGTGATGACCAGCGGGTTCGAAACCCCAGTATACCACTTTGTGACACTGTATAGCGGCGAGACACGTACTCTCTTGTGAGTGCGGGGTCGATTGTGTGAACTGGAGACTATATATATTAGTCCGACCTGTTGATACTGTATTATTGGCTATTCTCGAGCCGTTGAACCCCTTCTTGGGCGGTCGAGTATACTTGTGGGCCGCGAGCCAGGTTATCGGATCCCGCGAGGATCGTTATCATTGTCTTATCATATAGTACACGCTAGTTTACTACTAGTCCGCAGCCTATTTTCGTTATTATGATAATTCCAATCTCTCGAACTTGATACTACCGTTTTCCAACCGAAAAATGATAAAAGAGTTTTCAAAAACTACTTTTGAGCCTCGCGAGGCCGTATCCGCATATTAGCCGACTCAGTAGTGGACCCGGCCGCGCGCCGCAGCCGAGATATATGTCGGATCGGACCGCACGCCGCAGAATATCTCTATGAGATGTGCTTGGGCTGTAGGAGCCCCTCCGAGTCTGAACCCCCACAGTGAGCACGGGTACCCAAAATTGGAGTCGGCTACGCGCCGTAGCGGTCATATCATGCATTGCATTGCATTTAGCTACATCCGCTAGTCCGTTATGCTATTTATTGGTATTTGTTGGTACAGTGAACCGTGAATATTGATTCTATGACAGGGTAGCCGATTATGGTTTTACATAGTGCTTTATCGCGGATTTCTTATCTCGCGCTGTCTTACCCTTGTTTATTACCACCGAGTCCGGCGATACTCATTTTACTCCCTATACCTTGTGTGCGCATCCGTGTACCTCTCGACAGTGATCGAGTAGGCCGTGCGAGGTGACATCCGTAGGATATACGAGGTAGGTGCAGAGTCCGCGAGACCCGATATTCCTTCCTACCGTCTTTTCGATTTTGTATTGACATTTCTTTCCGCACTTGGTATTTTTGTAAACCTTTATACACTTACGTTCGGTAGAGGCTCATGACTCTTGACCCTTCGGTCCATGGGAGTTAGTATATTTTGGGACTTGGTCTCCCCGCTGTTGGTATAAGTACTACTATTGTTTCGTATTTTGAAATGCTTAAATGGGTTAAAGAGAGCTTCTAGCTCCGTTGTTGATATTGATTGGTCGGGCTGGCTTAGCAATGTGCTGGGCGCCATCACGACCGGATTTGGGGTCGTGACAAGTTGGTATCAGAGCCTAGGTTTACTAGGCCTCATGAGTCTTGAGCCGGTTAGTAGAGTCTTGTGGATCGGTATCATTGTTTTAGTATATTCTCGTTGTTAATTGTTGTATTATATCTTATTGCGAGTTGTAGCATTCTTGGTCATTCATGTAGTCTTTACATATTTATAGGTCATTACCATTATTCATATGATTATACTGTTTATTAATCTATAGGTGTCTTTAATTGTTCCTCATTACTACTCCATTGAGGTTAGTCTTGATACTACTGGGCTCCGTCGTGGTATGCTCATGCTACTCTTCTGTACATTTTTGTTGTGCAGATACAGGTACTCCCGCTCAGTTCTGTCAGCCTTGAAAGGAGGTGTATCGGTAGAGACTTCAAAGTATATCTGCTACGTCCGCAGACCGAGGAGTCCCTTTTCCAGCTTTCTATAAAAAGTAATGGTCTTTCAGTATTTCTCCTTTGTATAGATATTCTTGAGTCGGAGCCTCTTATGTATCCCCTTAGCTTGTGATTTGTGAGTTTTCGGGTTTTGGGAACGTTGTTAGCTTCGAGAATTGTTATGGTATGTGCCGAGCGGCACCTTAAACACCATTTTTATTTTACTAGTTCAGTTTTATTTACTTTCTTCCGCAATTATGGTTTATCTTCCGCATTGTTAGGCTTACCTAGTCGTAGGGACTAGGTGCCATCATGACGTGTTCATGGAGGGTGAACTAGGGTCGTGACAGCTTATGACTTGAATTGCTTTTGTACGTGCCTATGATCTTAAATGGCAAGGTTAATGTTTAAAATGGGAATAATGTGAAACGTGAGTTATGGAACGTGCCCTAGTGCCAAGTATGAAGTAATTATGGCCCTAAGTGCTGATGAACCAATATATGTGAAACAAAATTGAAGTGATGTGATTAATGAAAAAAGGGTAACGTCTTGGTAAGACGGCTTAGCCGATCAGGCCATGATCGGACTTCATACTACATACATAGTGGTATTGTGCTGATATTGAAATCGGAAAGTGAGAATGAAACTGAGATTAAGGTATACGTCTCAAATGAGACGGCTTAGCCGATCAGGTCGAGATCGAACTCCGATCAAGAAAGTGGTGGTATTATGAATGATGATGTAACAATATGGAATGCCCCAACCTAATATTACGGAAACTATATGTAAGCTATGTGATCTTTTTATATTATTAACATGGTGATTGTTTCAAACTTTGTAGTCCTTATGATTTCTTTTTACTCTTGTATGGTTGTTTTTTACTAACATGGCGGTGTTTAGGTATACATACTAGTACTATTCCATAGTACTAACGTCCCCTTTTTCGGGGGCTACATTTTTTAATGAATATAGGTGGCTCCTTAGCGGATAGTGCCTATTGCGCATAGCGGAGTATCCTCTTCTCAAAGTCTTGGTGAGCCCCTTTCTCCTCCAAGGGGTTACGTTGTACATCTTTTGTTATAGACTTCCACTTTTGAGGTATAGCTGGGGCCTTGTTACCGGCAGTGTCATTGTCATGCCCCGAACCTGGGCCTGGACGTACTATGGCACTTAGTGCCTGACTATATGTGACCGAGCAAACCAACTGGCTGGCTGAATCAACATGTGATATCATAACATATTGAATGCGGAAGATAAACTAACACATGCTGATATATTGAAAGTCTGGATTCTATAAATCAAATTGTGGAAATACTAATACAATTTTCAAACATATTTGTAGCCAACATAGCTTAACATGAAAAGCCCGAGACTCTGTCTAACTGTTACTCTAGTCTATGAAGCCTCTATTGAAGTACTGAAAGCACTAACTATCTGTAAATACTGAAAGGCTGTAAAGTAATGATAATACCCCGAAAGAATTGGGGATCACCAAATAGCTGGTACGAGAATCCTAGCGCTCTGCATCATCAACCTGTAAATCATTACATGCATTGTGAGATGCAGGCCCTAGGCAAAAGGGACGTTAGTACATTTGAATTGTATTGGTATGTAAAGCAACTGAAAAAAAGAACTACAAATGCTGAAACTAAAACTAAGCTGATAACTGAAATGACAACTGTTGAAACTGAAACTGAAGTGAGAACTGGTAACTGAACTGATAACTGAGGTGACTGAAACGATAATTGATAACTGAAATGATAACTAATAATAGAATTGAACAAATGAAGTAATGATATGAATACTCCATCTTCTGAATGATGAACAACCTGATTATCTTAATAAATAAATTACGGCCTCAAGCCCAATATATATATGTGCACAACTACGGCCTCGGGACCAAGTATACGTATACATAAATGCGATCTCATTTCCAAAATACATAAAGCATAAACTGCGGCCTCAGGCTCAAAGATGCATAAAGAATAAACTACGACCTCGTTCCCAAATACATGTGTTAAACATTCAGGAACTGAGAACGAAACTACAATACATGAAAATGAAATACTAAATCACACTGAGTTACATGATACTGAAGTATCGGATCACACTCAATTACATAATACTAGAATACTAGATCACACTGAATTAAATAATATTGGAATACTGAATGGGCCTAGACCGAGACATGTATTCTTGAATTGATTATGAACATTGAAACTTCAATTGTTTATGGCATACTGAGTAATCTTATACTAAGACTCGGGGAATCAAACCCATATCTATATTGAATACGCACCGAGCTCACAACGTTCATAATGAAAGTGGTGAACGAGTTATGAAGCTAGGGAATAGAAGTTCTACAACTATTCAAGGAACTAGGCTAAACTATATTTCTGAGGCAATTGGTAACATCGTAAAAGAAACGTAGTGTAGGGAGAATCATAAAAATTCCCAAACATAAAGAGTTAGCCTCACATACCTTAACTTCCTGCTCTTGAGAATAATACAACATTCGCCAACCCTTTCAACTTTAATCTATATCAATAACAGTCAAATGGATTCCATATTAGCAATAATTCTCATGTTTTAGTCGCTTAAGTATTTTTTCAAACACTTGATGACATAAAGCTTCATAGTCCTTATTAATGGCACATCTACACCCAATAACCCATTTTCTTGTTCCTAGATAAATTCTAAAGTCTCAAATGGTTATAATCAACATTATTCTTTATCACCCATAAAGTAAACAACACCCTTAACCAATAATCAACAATCAACACCCCAAACCTATAATCGTTCATACTTTTCTATCAAACCCATCAACTCATATATCATGAACAAGGGTTTAAAATCATTAAACCAATGCTAGAATTAATTAGAGTGTCAATACATTACCTTTTTGACGTTCAATCTTCTTGAATTCGAGTTCTAAGGTTCATTCTCTCAACAATGATGCCCCAATCAAATATCTAATAATTTGGAGGATTTACCCATGTTAATAAGATGTTGAAAAACAGTAATTAACTTAGAATCACCATTAAACTTACCTTGGGTGGTGGAAGGACCCTTAAGGAGTTAGGTTTTTGAGAGTTCTCATTTCTAGAGCAAGTTTTTTATGTTTTGGGGAGGTGGGGGATGAAATATCACTTTAAAATGACCCCCCACGAGTGCGCTCGCGCATAGAGACCTTCCCGCTCTATTGACCATGCAAAATGGCAGTAACACTGCCTCAAAATTAGTGCGGGCGTGCTACCGGGTGTGCATATCGCATACTGTTCTCTAAAACAAGTATAACTCTTTTCACAGATATCCGTTAAGGCTCCATAATATATCGTTGGAATGACATTTCAAAGGCCTATAACTTTAATGCTTTGAGTTGTTCCTAATTCTTTACACATTTTCACTAAACTTTACTGGAAGACAGACCTTCTGCAAACTTAGTCGATTTGTCAAATCTTATGCACCTTACTTTCCATCTTGATTTTGAAACAACTATTTTCACCCATAATCATCCCGATGGGACTTCACATGTTCAAAATATAACCTTACTACTCCTTTAACTCATTCATACCTAAGCCAAATTTATAGGGTGTTACAGTCATAATTGTCTTTTGTATCCTTAGAGGCTCCTTAGACGTTGTGTGGGTTATGTTCGGATGTCGGATGAGTCAATGTACTGTATAGTAATTCTAAACTCTAGTTCTTCTAAATTATAACTGTATGAAATCTTGAAAACTTAACCATGGTTTAAGGTTTGTGATATGAAAATGAATTAACAATGTTGAATGTACGATTCTTGCTATTATCTAAATAAACGAAAGCATGGTTTCCTTAATCGTATTGAGTTGGGTAGAAAGTGTTAAAAAGGCTTGCTCAGTTGGGTTCACTCGATTGAGCGCCGGTTGTGCCTATCAATGTTGGGGCATGACAATGAGGGAATAGATAGGGAATGTAGTTGAAATCCCAAACCCCATTAAAGTACACTTCATTTATCCTGGTGTTCATGTCACTCTAGTGCCATGGACCATTAAGGATTTTATCAATTGGCAGCATCTTGGAGAGTCACGTGTATGTAAGGAATCGAACCATATCCCCTTTGTGAACCACCTATCTAGTGCATTTGGTGCATATCTTTCGGCCATCCTGAATATTGTTTTAGGCCCTAGTCTTAGCCTTAGCCCTCTTACCTCCTCCATTGCAGTGTTTTTCCATGAGCACCCTAGCCCAGATGGAGGTAGTATTATTGTAGAGTCTCCAAGTAAGATTGGTGTGGCATGTTTTGTTCTTTAGGTGGGCCCGCTGGAGGCCCAACCCTCCCTTGTTCTTAGGTTTGGTGATAGTGGTCCGTTTGACCATGTGAAGCTTTCTTTTAGTCGGAGTTGTACCCTAAATAAAATTTCTTTAGATTTTGTCAATTTGATTAGTGATTTGGGAGGGTAACTGGATGTACTGCATTATATGGTTTGGAATGCTACTAAGGCAAGATTTTGCTAGAGTGGTGCGACCATCCATATTCAGGAACTTGGTTTTCCACCCTTCCATTCAACTGTTGAGGTTATCTATGATATTAGAAGTATTATTCCTAGGCTTTCTGTTGAAGATGGGGAACCCAGGTATTTTCCAAAGTCTCTAGCACCTTTGATACGTAAAATGGCATTGCATGTCGTTGCACACTTTTCTTGGCAGTTTGAAGAAAAAATCACTTTAGATTTTTGGAGGTTGACTTTCTGCACGCATGCAGTATTGAAATTACCCAAGATGTATAAGATTGTCTCACAGTTTCTCCTATTGGCTCTAGCAAATATAGCAAGGTCATCAGGAAAGAACGGGTGGGAGATTCCAGGCCCTTCCCTGCTGATGCTGATGGGGAACATGTCCTTGTTAGTTACAACATTGTTAATATTTCTGGAAAGCTTTTTCATGCATATGACAAATAGGATGACATATGAAACCCCTGCCTAATGCCTTTACTGGAGTTGAAGTAAGCAGTCTGGGTGCCATTGACAAGGAGTAATAAGGCAGGACATGATTAAGGTGGTTATTTTAGAGGGGAAGTTGAAGAAGGGAAGGGATTATCTGATGAAAGACCATTCTAACCTATCAAAAGTCCTTTTTAAGTCTACTTTAAGGATATCATACCCCCAAGAGCAAAACAACATAACTAGTGACAAGTGAGGCTTGCTTAGTTGGTAAGCACTGAAGTGTGGACCCACTAAAGTGGGATTATACTGGGTTGTTGTTGTTGTTGTTGTTGTTGTTTAAGGATATCATATTGGCATTCTCACCTTTCATATTTTGGAAGTGGGTAATGTACTCTTGGACCACAATGCATTATTAGCAGCTATTCTATTGGCTAAAAACTGGATTGAGTAGGGTTAATGATGTTCTTAAGCAAATGTTTGATTCTGTTGACAATGATCAACCTATTGGCCTGAAGTTTTTCGGCACTATGGCATTTGAGCATTTTGGCATATATAATATCTGCAATATAATATTTATATAAACAATCTCTAAATCAAATTTCCCAAAACAACATTCTATTTGATCTTGAATATATTGCTTTGTCCTTCCTTTTGTTTTCCAATTTTTCCATGTTTGGTTGGCTTAAATGTTTTGGAAAACATTTTCCTTATCAATTCATTTTCCTCCAATCGGAGGAAAATGTTTTCCTTATCAAAAGAAGGGAAAACATTTTCCAAAGCTCCTTCTCAACCATTCTCACCCTCACCAACCCACCCCACCCCTCTCCAAAAAACAGTTTTTTTTAGAAAAATTTCAATTTTTCCGTTACCATCCACCCTACTACCCCTCCACCCCACCCCGCAAAAAAAATTTCTTTTACCTTAATTTTTTTTCTATAATTTTAAATTTCTGTTTTCTTATTTTTCTGCACCACCCACCCCCTACCCCTCCCCCCTCCCCCCGTTGAGGGGTAGGAGAGTTGCAAAAAAAATATTTTTCTAAAAAAACTATTTTTTACTCTCTAACGAAAATATTTTTCGGAAAATGTTTTCCACTTACCAACCAAACAAGAGAAAATATATTTTTCAGTTTTTAATTTTATTATTTATCATTTAAAGACTCAATATTTTACAAGTTCCAAAATTATGAGTTCGGAAGTTTACGGGTTTAGAAATTATAAATTTACCGATTCGGAAATACGCGATTTTTGCGTTAAAAAGTAAAGCATCACATTAGTTCCTTTAGATTGTGTCAATTTTTAGAGACTTCTGGAAGGGGAGGGGTGGGGGAGGTGGGAGGGGGAGAGGTAGGAGAGTTGCAAAAAAAATATTTTTCTAAAAAAACTATTTTTTACTCTCTAACCAAACATAGAAAATATTTTCCGGAAAATGTTTTCCACTTACCAACCAAACTATGGCATTTGGGCATACATAATATATGTAATATAATATTTATATAAACAGTCTCTAAATCAAATTTCCCAAAACAACATTCTATTTGATCTTGAATATATTGCTTTGTCCTTCCTTTTTAGCGTATTATTGATTAGCTTTAAGCTTATGGAATAAGACGAATTAGACGATTTTTTTCAATTATCTTAAAGAACAAAATATGTTGTTATCTTGTTCAATTGTCTTGTTTTCTTCTCCATCATTTACACTTTATTTTTGGACAACGAAACTAAACATGTAGTTGCATGGTAAGGAGAATAACCCCGAAAAAATATTTAACATTATTAATATTAATGTAAAATATTTAGATTCATATATTCTTTTTACATAAATATTAGCATTATTTGAATTTGACTTTCTTTCCTCCATTACTAATATTTAATTGAGTTATGCAAAAATTATATATTATTTTATACGGGATAACATGTTATATAAAAGTACAAATATTTATTATAGAAGGACTAACACCACTAGATGATAAAAATAACCCTTCTTTAAAGTAGCTAAATACAACTCATGAATTATTAATCCTTGTGCTATTACACATGTTATTCTGATTGTATTGCATTCATGTAATAATTACATGTATCTGATTTGATGTCCTACTAATTGAAATTTATGTCTCATAAGATCCATTAAAGACCTTAATTCTAAGATTATTATCCCAATATAACTTGCTTTAGCCAAACGAAACAAGTTGTATCAAAATGTATACAAGTAGTGCCGATAAAATGGTTAAAAGTTAACTAGTCATATTATCCACTAAAAATGAAATTTATAATAAAAATTTTAAAAATGGATCAAATATGGGTAAGAACCATATTTTCCATTTAGAAAATGAATAACAATTTAAATATTATATTTGTAAAACCTTAAATTAGTGGATTATTCAAGCTTGAGAGATTAGGAATTCTCTCAAGAGTTATTATATTGAAGAAATCATAAATAATATGATTACATATATTATTCGTCTGTTAGTTTATTTTTTATTTGTATTAAATAAAAGCCGAATTGGATACTTTATTAATTTTTTTTTAATTTTTTTTTATCTATACCATATTTGATCTGATCTGCTTGACGCCCCTATTACAAGTATCGACGTCAACAAAGACAGGACTTTTCAGCAGGAGGTATGTGTAGTACGAGTATATCGTCGTCAACAAACGTTGCCACTTTCAACAAATTATAATTGAAGTTAACGTTAACCCGTGGAACAAAGTCCAAAAAGACATACAAACTTTAGACGGTCCAATGTCTTCCTCTTTCCTCGGCTCTTCTATTCTTCTACTACTTGTTGTGCCTAACATTCTTTGAAATAAGAATCCCCCCATACCCAATTTCAAGATTTGGTTTTACAACATTCTCACAATCTGAACAAAAAATTAAATAAAAGGAAAAGACCAAGAAATTCTATAGCTCTATCAACGCCCCCTCTTTCACGTTAGCACACCTCTCCTACTTCTCCTCCACCCCCTTTCATCTCTCTTTGTATAATTCACCAAAAAAAAAATCCTATATAGTGACCCTTTACCTTGAAAGCCTTCAATCTTGCCCGTTTTCTTCATCTTCTTGAATCTGTGTTTATAAGAAACAATGAAGAATAGACATAGTGTTAAAGTATCTGTAAAATGGATTCCCATTTTCTCTATTGCCTTCTTCTTCATTGGAATGCTATTTTCTAACAGGTAACTAATTTAGATTTTGGAGTTTTGAGTTATGAAAAGTTTTGATTTTTATTTGATGGATCTATTTGTTTTGCTGAAGACTGTGGTCACCAACTGAATCCAGCAGTCAGCTCATAGCTCAGCATAGAAGGGATCAAGAACTTCAAGTTGTTTCTGAGGACTGTAATTCAACCAAAAAGGTTTCTTTTGATCTGAATCTAACCTGTTTTCTGGTTTTACTATGAGTTGTTGATTTCTGTATATTGAACTTCATTGTGTATTTTAGCTGCTTTTCAGTTAAAATCTGTATTGTTTTGTGAATTCTTGATTTTGGAGTTGGTTAGGAGTTCATCAATCTGTCTGTTCTTTTCTGGAGTTTTGCTTTGTGGCTGTTCAATCTAATTGTGGATTTTAGCTTCAGTTAAGTTCAATCTATCTGTTTTTTTTTTTTTTTTACCTTTATTCTGGTTACTGAAGCAAAATGTGGATTTTGGCTTCTGCAGATTGCAATCTTTTTAATTTCTGAACTCTTTTGAGTGTTGAAGCTAATCTTAGATTTTAGCTTCTGCTAAGGGCAATCTTTCTGTTTGTAGTTTCTTTCTTTCTTGATATCTGAGTACTGAAGCTGAATGTGGAGTTCTGTTTCTGTTGAATTCAATCAATCTGCTTTGTTTTTTTCCACTGAGTTCTTGATTATGATGATTGAAGCTAATTACGGAATTAGCTTCTTTGAGTTCAACCTCTTTGCTATGTGGTTTTCATGAGTTATGCCTTTACGGCTATTGAAGCTGATCGATGGAGGTTTAGCTGTTAGGTTCATTGTGTCTTCTTGTGCTTTTTCATGAGTTCTTGCTTTCTGATAGTTGAAGGTATTTTGGCTTTTAGCTTGTGATCATACTTGACAAACTTATGCTGAATTGTCATAATTTGTTTGTATGCTAGAAACAAGGACAGGATAAGGATGTAATGCAAGAGGTGTACAAAACCCATGAAGCAATTCAGTGAGTTCCCTAAACCATCATACTTTTGTTTTTTCCTGACTTTCTATTTTTGGTACTAATGGTTGTAAGCCTGTTTTGGGAGGTCTGCTTAGATCATTGGACAAATCAATTGCTATGCTTCAGATGGAGTTGGCAGCCACTAGGAGTACACAGGAGATAAAGGCGGCTGATCAGTCCTCCAATTCTTCTCGTTCTCAGGATGGACCTTCGAGAAAGAAGGTTTTTGTGGTAATTGGAATTAATACCGCTTTTAGCAGTCGGAAGAGGCGTGATTCCGTTAGAGAAACTTGGATGCCTCAAGGGGACAAGCTTCTCAAATTGGAGAAAGAGAAGGGAATTGTAGTCCGGTTCATGATTGGTCACAGGTATATGCTGTTACTTCTTTTCCTTAATGACATAAAGATTCTAAGTCCTACATTTTACAATCATCTTGAGCTACTGTGTCAGTAGTGCTTAAGTTTCTGCATAATTTGGAGAAAGAAGTTTAATCATAATTTGGGTTGCTTGAAAGAATAAACTAAGTTGGATGAATAGGCTATAATATAATCATGCTTTTGCCTTTTTGTTTTTTCAAATAGAAGAAACATGTTTTACAATAAAATGGTTCTGATGATTATTGCTGGTTGTTATTTGATGAACACAATAAAGTTTTAACCTTCAAGTTCTTTTTGGCGACAAGAATTTAACGGCATAACTACTGTATTATTTGTAGACGGTTGATTTGAAATGCTCTGTATATGAATGTGTAGTGTAACATATTGAAACAAGATAATGAGAAACTTGTCTCTCCATTTGACTTCTGGAGATATCAAACAGAGAACAGGTAGTTTTGAATTCCTACAAAGAGCACTGTCCAACACCTTTACTTTCAGTACGAGCTTCTTGTCACCTTAGTGTTAGTATGCTGGTGATTTGCCGAATGCGTTTTAATTTCACTAATTCGATTTTCCTTTCTGTCCCATTTTTAATTACAAAATTTGTAGTCCTCATTTTCAGTATTTCTCCTTTTATTTTATTCTTTGTTTGAATGTAGTTAATTGGAACCATAGAGAATACTGCAGGTAATTTGAAAGCAGTTTATTCCGTTAGGGTTACCCAAGTTCTATAGGGAAGTTTGAAAACATCCATCGACGAGTCCATGCAGGAGTCCTACTTCCTAAAGATGCCAAAAAGAGAGGTAAACTTATATAAATGAAAAGGGAGATATTAAGTTAAAGCCAAAGAATCGTATTCTCAACTCAAGCTCTATACTACACCAGTCTCCCCCAGGTACCCAAATATAGGAAAGAGACAAAAATGCTCCTATCCTATCCAGCTTACTCAGTTAGCAGAACAGGACTACGAAGGCCTTTCCCTGCATCATGATGCAGCAGAAGCAATCTCTAGACCCCTCCTTCTTGCTTTGGGAACTACAAAATTTGGATATACTTCAAAGGCCAGCTAATGCAAATGATCTTGTTTTATCGGATTTTCTAAAGGAGAGGAAATGATCTCTTATGATAAAAAAATAACTGCAAAGATTATAGGTCTTCTATTTACAGATCTCTCTTAATGTCAACTTTTAGTGATCTCTTAGGAAATAATCATATAACTAAAATAGTATTTATAAGGGACTACAGAAGCAAATTCTCCCGATAGACTAACAGTGCAAATAATACAAGTTATATGTTGTATAAAGAAGAAATTACACTCTATGTCACTTGGCCCACTATCCTAACAAAATATGACCCATATTTTCCCTTCTTACCCGGTTTGGCCCATTTCTTTATTGTTGAAATTTCTTTTTCACTCATTAGCCTTCGCCGCCCCTACTCTTTTTCTTTATGCAAAGAACACTTTTCCGTTCCCAAATTATCTTTTAGACTTTCTCCCCACCCCACTTTCTCTTTCATTTTCAATCTCTTGCTCCTCTGTCTCTTTCTCTCTGTGGCAAAATAGTCGAATTCTTCTTCAGATTTCTTGCTCCGTTCATCCCATTTTGTGTGCAAATATGAAATGCTTCGACGGTTTGGAAATGCAAATAGATGGTTGTGCATCTTGTGGTGGCTAGAGCAAATATGCCAATAATCAACACTTCTATTTTCCCTAAAGGTTTTCGTGTGAATCTGTTCATTATGTTCCTCTTCCACGCCGGATCTATCTTCCCTATGTATAGTTATGAAATCTCCTTTTTTTTTTGGTAATTTTGATTCTTCTTCTTCTTACTTTAAATAACTTTTGAAGGGAGGAAAAATGATGTATATGTTGTATATACATATATATACTTTGTATAATCATGTATAACCATGTGTATTTGTTGGTATTCTCATAGTTATACAGAATTATAAACAACAACAACAACTACCCAGTATAGTCCCACAGGGTGGGGTCTGGGGAGGGTAATATGTACGTAGGTCTTACCCCTGCCCGATATAGCAGGGAGGCTGTTTCCAATCGACCCTCGGCGCAAAGACAAGAAGAGGAAAGAAAAGAAAAAAAAACAAAACAAAAACAAAAGAAAAAGGACAAGCATTAGTGCTGTTAGCATAAATCACATAAATATATGATTAAACAAAGACAAAAGATAACCTAACATATAGAAGGACGGGATACACAGGAACAAAACATAGGGCATTAGTAAAACCTTACAATAAGAAAATGGTATGCCCTACAATATATCAAGCCTATATGGGTGAACCCCACACCCCGGTCCAACCCCGCGGAAGGAGAGCGTGTAATACTAGAAGTCCCTATCCTACAATCCTGATACTAGACCTCCAGACGTTCCTATCAAGGCCCATGTCCTCGGAAATCCGCATGATAGCCATATCATGCCTAATCACCTTTCCCCAATACCTCTTGGGCCTCCCTCTACCGCGACACGCGCCAACCACCGTCAGCCGCTCGCAACTCCTCACAGGGGCATCGAGGCTTCTCCTCCGCACATGCCCGAACCACCCGAGTCTCGCTTCTCGCAGCTTCTCATCCACTGGGGCCACCCCTACCTTCTCCCAAATAACTTCATTCCTAACCCTATCCTACCTGGTGAGCCCGCACATCCACCTGAGCATCCTCATCTCTGCGACCTTCATTCTCTGAACATGGGAGTTCTTCACCGGCCAGCACTCTGCCCCGTACAGCATGGCTGGTCTTACCACAGCTCTATAAAACCTCCCCTTGAGTTTCTGTGGCACTTTCTTGTCACACAGGACTCCCGAAGCAAGCCTCCATTTCGACCACCCAGCCCCTATACGGTGAGTGACATCCCCGTCAATCTCTCCGTTCCCCTGAATTACCGACTCAAGATATCTGAAACTGTCCTTCTTGACGATGACCTGGGAACCAAGCTTCACTTCCCTTCCAGCTTCATCTTCGCTCCGCTCGGCGCTAAACTTGCACTCCAGATATTCAGTCTTAGACCTGCTTATTTTGAAACCCTTTGACTCGAGGGTCCGTCTCCAGACTTCCAACCTTTCGTTAACCCCGACTCTCGTCTCGTCTATCAAGATAATGTCGTCAGCGAATAACATACACCAAGGCACATCCCATTGGATATGACGGGTTAGAGCATCCATCACCAAAGCAAATAAGAGAGGGTTGAGCGCGGATCCTTGGTGAAGCCCCATAACCACCGGGAAGTGGTCTGAGTCGCCACCCACCGTCCTAACCCTCGTCTTATCTCCGTCATACATGTCCTTGATCACTCTGATATAGGCTCGCCTCCAGGCACCTCCATAGCACCTCTCTTGGGACCTTGTCATACGCCTTCTCCAAGTCGATGAACACCATGTGCTGGTCCTTCTTCTTGTCCCTGAACTTTTCCACCAGTCTCCTGACAAGGTGTATAGCTTTTGTAGTGGAGCGGCCCGGCATGAAATCGAATTGGTTCACGGATATAGACGCCATCCCCCTCACCCTAGCCTCAATCACCAGCTCCCAGACTTTCATGGCGTGGCTTAGTAATTTGATACCCCTATAGTTGTTACAACATTGGATATCCCCTTTGTTCTTATACACGGGCACAATTGTGCTCCACCTCCACTCCTCTGGCATCTTCTTCGTCCTGAAGATCACATTGAATAACCTGGCCAGCCACTAGACTCCTGTCCTACCCATGCATTTCCAAAACTCCACCGGAATTTCGTCGGGCCCGGTCGCTCGACCCCTACTCATCCTACGCAAATCCCCTACGACCTCCCCCACCCTAATGCGCCTACAGAACCCAAGGTCCCTATGACGCTCAGAATATCTCAGCTCCCCTAGGTCTACGTCTCGATCCCCTTCCTCGTTTAGCAGGTCACGGAAATACGCTTGCCACCTCTGCTTAACTAGGGCCTCCCCTATCAGAACTCGACCATTCTCGTCCTTGATGCACCTAACCTGGTCCAGGACCCGCGCTTTTTTCTCCCTCACTTTAGCCAGCCTGAATAACTTCTTGTCCCCGCCTTTCTATTATATTTATGTGTATAACAATGTATATAAGCTGTTTAATAATGTAAATTTTTATTTTTTCCAGTGAAATAAGACTTTCCCTTGCAAAACTTTAAATTTTGCAAAAAAATATAAAAATTAAGGATGAATATATTTTTATTTTTTACTTCAACTTCCTGATATTGTTTACTATACAGATGGAAGTGAAAAATAAATAAGAATGAAACTGGAGACAAGGTAAAGATAACAATGAAAGAAAAAAGTGAAATCTGATTTAGGCGCGATTTTGGGTGTAGTTGATGAAGTTATGGGTTAGGCGCTGAAATTATTTATGGGTTACTGCATGAAAATTGAATTTGTGGGTTAGGCAGCTAAAAAGTACTTTCCCCAAATGTACTTATGTAAAATTATCCCTTGGATAAACACCACTAAGGGTCGTGGTGGATAGATGATAGGATCCCTCCCTCCTTAACTAGAAGTCTCGGGTTCAAACCTTTTAGGAATGAAAAAAATCTTGTTAGGGAACTCCGGTTTAGTCGGGGTCCCGATGCAAGTACAAACACCCAATAAGAAACCATATGGTATAAACAAAATAGATAAAACCCTTTGCTATAAAATAAGTTGTGCGTCAAAGAAACCACCCCTAAATCAATCAATTTGGAACTTGGTGAAGAAAGACCCTTAAATCGGGGCGTGCTAATTGAGAGAGAAAGCAGAGCAATGGAAGGAGAGGCAACTCGAGTAATGGTAGGAGTGAACGAGTCAACAATCAAGGGTTATCTACTTGTTTCCGTTAGCAGTAAAGGTGCATTCCCGTGGAATGTTAAGAAGATCCTCTGTTCCAACACTTCTAGTTTCAAACTCCTTGTCATTACACAAGAAACACACTAAACACTTATAATCTCAAATTTATTCCTGACCTCTATTTTTGATCCAACAATCTTAAGATAGAGCCTAGAATTTTCCAAGCATATACCTTTAGTTTGTCCTTTGTTTTATTTTCAAGTATTAATATCGTAAGTCTGATTTATGAAAATAAAATAAAGGATAAACAAAAGGGATAGAACCTTGTGAATACACCCTAAAATTCTTAAACTAACATTTCCACTTCTCTCTCCTCTTTTCCTCTTCTACACAACAGTTTTGAACCCTTCACAGTCTAAATTTGCACCATTTTGGTGCAAATCTTACCTCTCTCCACTTCCATCTCGTGAGTATGACAAGATGAAAGTGGAGAGAAGTAAAACTTGCACCAAAATGGTGTGAACACAGACTATGAAGGGTTTGAAACTTTTGTGTAGAAGGGAGAGGGGTAGTTTAAGAATTTTGGAGTCTATAGGGTTCTAGAAAACGGAATTTAAAAGTGTTATTTGGATCAACTTAGATTCGACCGACTGTATTAATTCATGAAATAACTAAAGGGATATGTTTGCAATGCCACTGATAGGATTTTACTGGGTTGTTGTTATTGTTGTTGATATGTTTGGAATATTCTAGGCTCAATCTTAGGACCGTCGGGTTATAAGCGCAGAGTGTGTTTGTTGTGTAAGTGTGACCGTTGGATCAGTAACTACATAATGCATTAAAAACTTGTAATATGAATATTCTTTTATGGTCTTAGATTGATCTGCACACTTCGGTGGACCAGCAATCTCTGTTTTTGGGAGCCTACCAAAATCCCTCTGAGATAGAATATGTGCTCCCCACTGTCCAGCTTTCTGTGAAAACATCTTTAGGGGAACCTATCAGCTGAAAATTTGTCTTCAAGCTGTTTTCCACACAAAGGAGGCCATCTGGTTTGTGGCCTAATCTACCAAATACACAGTAGTTGAATGTACTTATTCCTTCATGCACTGTCTCCAAGTTTTTGTACCCAGGGTAAAGTTACCCATAAAGGTAATAGTGAACTTGCTATGAAGAAAATTGGCTACACAAAATGGATGTCAAGCTTTGACACAAAGTTGGCCATCTGGTTTGAGGCATTAATCTACCAATTTGCCCAGTAGTTGAATCTGCTTTCCTCCACCGCTTTCAAGTTTTCAAATACTGGGTGCAGTAACCTGTAAAGCCTTTTGTTTACTTGCTTGGGAAAAAAAATTAAAGAACTTTTTCAACAGAGTCTTAGGAAGTTAGATACACTATTTTCCGGGAGAATTGGTATTAACGTTTTTAGTTGCATACAAGTTTAAATTCATGAAATTAATTCTAGTGCTGTACTCGTACGGTTTATTTCCTGCTTGTTACCTTTCTAATGCTGAAAAGAGGTGAAGAAACTAGAAATCGATTTATACGCGTATGCAATATTTGGTGAGAGAAACCAAGAGGATGATGCTTAGCAAGAGAGACTATCTGCAGGTGTTTGGTAGATATTTAAAAGTAATTTTTGTTTGTAGGTATTTGGGCAGCAAAACACCTTTTGCAGAAGCTCAAATTGGGAGCTCCTGAAATGGGCCTAAATTTTATGCTCTATTTCGACAGTTTCAGTAGTTTAAAACAAATGAGATTAATTTTCTAAAGTAGTTGATATAAGTATTATGGGAAATTACCTCACCAAACCCTAAATGACGTGTATGTAAAATTTTCATAAGCAACGCTACAGCAAAACACATTTTAGCTAATGAAGGCATGATTTCACGCTGTTAAAGTTTGGAGGATACAATATGAACTTCTGTTCATTTTAATGTAAAAAGTACTTGCTATGAGATATTACCACTGACAAGCCTATACTAGCTAGATTTAGGATTAAAGAGGATCAAGATGTTCCATTTGGCAAATCCGTGCGATCGTCTTTGTTATCTGTATGATGTTTATCCTTCCAGATAATGTTTCATCACCTGTAGGATCCTTGTAAATTCTATATATTTGCATTTTCTTTGCTCTCCCTCTTTCTAGCCGTTTCTTTCTTTTTTCTGTACTAATATTGGTATTATGTTTGAGTCACTACTCATAAAGATCATTGACCATGGGTGAAAATGCAAATTAATATTACTTAACTGACAAATACCTGGATTCGTTATCTAGTGCAACATCTAACAGCATACTGGATCGCGCTATTGATTCTGAAGAAGCTCAACATAAAGACTTTCTCAGGCTGGTAGGGGTATATTCTGAACTGTTTTGCTTTTATTGTTAAATCTGGAAATCTTACAGATTTTTGGTCCCAATCTGCATGGTGTTGTAGGAGCATGTTGAAGGATATCATGAGCTCTCTGCCAAAACTAAGATTTTCTTTTCTACCGCTGTTGCAAAATGGGATGCTGACTTCTATGTCAAGGTTGATGATGACGTCCATGTCAATTTGGGTATGCATTTGATATGTTTTCTATATATTTTTATAGTTCGACAACTAATTCTCTTGGTTCAGCTTGTATTTTAATGACAAATGATTTTACAGGAATGCTAGCTGCAACTCTAGCCCGTCATCGGTCGAAGCCCAGAATTTATATTGGGTGTATGAAATCTGGACCTGTTCTTGCTCAAAAGTAAGTGTTAAGCTTCACTAGCTTATGCCAATTGATCCTTTCAGCTCGCATTTTAATTTCAACTTGTATTAACATATTAGTTGCGCAAACTGAACTTTAATGTTGTCTTTTAGGACTGTAAAGTACCATGAGCCGGAGTACTGGAAATTTGGAGAAGAAGGAAACAAATACTTCCGACATGCAACTGGTCAGATCTATGCCATCTCCAAGGACTTGGCGACATACATATCAATCAATCAGTAAGTTCTGATAAAACTTGGATTTGTAATTGTCCATCATAGTCACTGAAGTTCTAATGAATGGTAAAAGACTTGAAATTCTTGAAATGTCCGTGTAAATTAGCACTATGCTGGATTATTGATACTAAAATTTATCCATCTCCATCATACTGAATTCTCCCATATTCAATCAAAGTATCAATATCATACAGCCGACCCCAACTTTTCTAGAATTGAGGCATTAGTTGTTGTATCAGTATCATATTTTGTGAGATTATCTAGTAAGTATTAAGGGATTTAAACTCTTAAATCAGGCCCATATTGCACAAGTATGCCAATGAAGACGTGTCATTAGGGGCTTGGTTTATCGGTCTTGAAGTTGAGCACATCGATGAACGTACTATGTGCTGTGGAACTCCACCAGGTATTTTCTCTTTAGTACTGTTATCATATTTATTGCTGGAGCAAGATTTCTTCAAATTTTATGGCCTTGACAAGTGCGGGATACAAAAAGTAGTTCTGGAGTAGCTTGTTTAGTGCACATTCAGAATGTTTTCTAATAAGATAGCATAAACTGGTTTTCTCAGTAAGACTTTTTTAAGTGAAAGACTTGCCCGATAATATTTTTTCAGTCCATTCCTTCATTCCATGCCTAAAATCTTTAATTTATGTAGACTACTGAATGTACATCATCTTCGAATATTTTTTATAGTATGTAATTCGAAGTTCTGTTGGCTATAACCAGGCTTTCTAGTTGAGGGTGTAATACAAATTAGAAAAGGAGGCAATTTAAACTGTTTAGCGTGAGGACTAAAGCTAAAGAGCATCAGATTCATTTTTATTTTTTTAAATTTAGATATTTGTCAGGAATCATATTACCCTATGCACCTGATTGTTTAATTCACTACTATGGTGCTAACTTGCAGATTGTGACTGGAAAGCAGAGGCAGGTAATGTATGCGTTGCCTCCTTTGACTGGAGCTGCAGCGGAATTTGTAAATCAGTAGAGAAGTTAAAATACGTCCATGAAAAGTGCGGTGAAGGGGAAGAAGCTCTTTGGAATGCTCTCTTCTAATTTCCCTTAAAACAAATATAGATTCTTGCTGAGACATAGCTGCCGGATAATTTCCATCTGGCTGGCTGTTTTGGATTGCCAAAATACACTCACAACTTGTTGAGTAGAGAAATTTGTATAATATGAAACTGTTAGATTGAGAGCATGTTTGTTGTAGATTATGTCTCTGTCTAGATGATAATTAAGATTTCGGATTTCCACGGACAGCGGAAATCCCTCTCTAATTCTTGTCAGCTTATCCAGGGGACCTCAGATATGTACTCAAATTTTTTGGTAATGTAATTTTGGTGGTGGTGAGGTTCATGTTGTTTCTTGTTTGTGAGTAGAAGGCCTCCATTTTGAAGACAATCTAGTGTTATTTTCTTCTTCTTTGAATTATTAATACTCTGGACTCCAGATTATTTTTAGTTGCAATGAAATTTTGATGAAGGAAACACATTTTTTCACACAGTAGTTCTTCCTCTTCAAAGTCCTTCATTTTTCGTTTATGAATTCTGATGAGTGAATGACTTGCTTTATAAAGTTAGGCGGTATTTTACAGCATTGTAATGGAACTTGTTTTGATGGGTGGCAACCTCCACTTTTAACCAATAGGTTGTGAGTTCGAGTCATTCCAAGATCAAGGTGAAAAGTTCTTGGAGGAAAGGATGTCGGGGTCCATTTGGAAACAATCTCTCTACCCCAGGATAGAGATAATGTTTGCGTATACACTACTCTTTCTAGATCTTACTAAGTGGGATTATATTGTAGTTGTTGTAATGAAACTTGTTTTGTTTTTATCACATGCAAGGAAGGTAAAAGTGAATGGCAGGGGCGGCTCTAAGGCTTTGGGCAGTGAGGCCATTGCCTTAGGCCCCAAATTTATGTTAAAGTCTTATTATTATTGTTACTATATATTTTTTTATTATTTGATTGCGGTTATTTTATACCAATAAATTTATAAATTATGATCATTTCCCCCCTCATTAATTAGTAGTTTGATCCTCTTATATATTAGTTTGATCCTCTTATTTATATATATATATATATATATATATATATATATATATATATATATATATATATATATATATATATAGTGTTCTGTCAAACTTATATATAGTGTTCTCTCAAACTGCATGAACATAAAAATATTTATGTTCTGATTTTCTTTTGGTATAATTGGACATATTATATTAGGTTTTTACAATTTTATTTAAGATATTCACCAATAAGTGCTACTTAAAAGAATGAACTAGAATCATTGTTTAAATTGATCAGAAGGAGCAAGTATTTTTGATATCGTCAATGCTCAAACCTTAAACTATTACGTTATGTACGTTTATTTCTTTTTCTTGTTTGTGATGATAGTCAATTCGAAATTTTCAATTTGAGTTTGGACTTTAACAACCAGTAGTCCACAACTTTATTTTTTGTTGTGCTTTTCTTCCTAAATTTAAGGACCCCTCAATATGGTTTCACAAGCCACGAGATTCATTGTGCCGCCCGGGTGAACTGAGGTTTTGTGCGTTGTATCAAACTAAACTATATGTAGGTCCCTTCATTTTTTTTTTTTTTTTGAGTTTTGGTCTTGTAACCGTAACTCCCTGAGCGGAGTTTCATGAGTAAATTGGGCCTTTGATTCGTGTAAATTTAGGGCAAAAATTCATCATTTACGGTATGGACTACCAGCAAACTTAGAGAGTATTTGGATTGGCTTTTAAGTTGTTCAAATTAGCTTTCAATCCTTTTTTTTAGCTTTTTTTTAGTATTTGAAAAAGCTAGAAAAATGCTTACAATAAGTTAAAAACTGCGTAAAATAAACCAACATCCAAAAGCAATAAGCGGGACAATCCTAATTTATTATTTTTTTGGTTTAAAAGTTATCCCATGTTTTCGCAGAAAACACTCAGAATTGAACCCACCCATGTTATGTGCAAGACTTCAACCAGTACCACTAAACTACATGTCAAATACTGGGCGTTGATTTCTTTTTTGTTTCTTTGTTTTATATAAAAGAATTGGTCAATAAATCAATCTAATTTACTAAAATTAAAACTTGAAAAAGAATCTTTTTTAGGAGTTCTCGAGGAAAATTTTAACGTGAAAATGTGAGTAATTGACCACGTCATTTGTTAACTCACAGCTAGACATTTGAGTTGAAGACAGAATAGATAATTCTAGTTCCTGCTGCATATGCATTTTGTTTCATCCACACCACAGCTTATTGTCTGTATTTCGTGGATTTGGTCACCACTGTCATTTTCCACGGCAGATAGTGGAGTCAGTTTCGGAAAACCGCCGGTTAATTAGAATTGATGTGATTATTAACTTAATTATATAATTTAGTAATTATATAATTGTATAATTGCGACGACCTATTTATTAATAATTATTATCTTAATTATATAATATTTAATGTTTGGTAGCACAAGTATAATTACACACTTAGATTAAATATTAAATTAAGTAATTATCAAAATAAAAAAGTTAATATAATAAATATATTCCTATAATATTTATATAATATTATATTTGATATTTAAGAAGTATATTTTTCATGAATATACATTAATTAGTAATCATATATTTAAAATTAATATTGTAAAAATAATTTTTATATATTTGTCAATTAATAATATTAGTTTAGATACTTACAAAAACTAAAAATATAAATTTTGTAAGAACAACAGGGAATTAATGTATGATAAAAATAAATTAATATTTATAAATATAATGTCATAACATTATTCAAATGTTTGACAAAATTAATCTATCAATTCTAACTAAAAAAAATGAACAACATGCAATTTGAGCCAATGGCACTAAAACAAGTAAATTGAAACTATGAATATAACATAACTTCAAAATTCAAAAAAAAAAATAGTTTAACATATGTCAAATTCCAACATATGTAAGTTCCACTAAAACTTAAGATTAGAAAATATATTATAACCACATTCAACAATGAAATTTCACTTTAACTGCACCACTCATTATACGCCGAGTTTGTTAATGCTCATTATTTATAATATGAGTAGGTGTAGTTTCAAAAAATAGAATAATTAAATAAAAAAAATAAAATATAAGTAATTACATGGAATCACATGAAGTAAATATAGAGAAATAAAAGATAAACAATGTACAAACAGAAATATGTTTTAAAATTTTAAAAGGAATTAAAAAATAAAAAATAAAATAATAAAAATAAAAAGATATAAAGAAAATAAATAAAATAAAAAAAGGAAAGAAACAAAAAAAACAATCTTATAATGACACAGTGTAATTACCACAAATTCTTTTCCTTCCTTCCCCCGTCTTACCTCCTCTTGAGAATTGGAGAGTGTACTCCAATTACATCCAATTCCATAAATAAACATGTCAAAAGTGTGTAATTACACCCAAATTCATTTTCAATGTGACTTTCCAAAAGGGCTCGTAATCTATAAAGCATGTGTTCAATTCAATTCAGTATTTTCGATACATAATACAAATAAATATAGTATCTCCGTTTCAATTTATGTGAACTCATTTGACTGGGCACGGAGTTTAAGAAAAGAGAGAAGACTTTTGATTTTGTGGTGTAAAATGAGACACCTTTATTTTGTGTGGCTATAAATCATTGCATAAAGGTAAATTATTTCCAAATAAGGAAAGAGGTCATTCTTTTTGGCACAAAATAAAAAGGAAATAGGTTCACATAAATTAAAAACGGAGGGAGTATAAAATATCTTAAAATTGTAAAGAAATTATATTATGAATCTAAAGGATAAAGGGTAAAATAATAAAAATCTAAGGTTGCACTTATCAAATTAAAATTTGGATCCTTGTATTATACTTGGACTACTGAGGTGTCCATTGGGATGTGTGCAGACAAATCACAACTATTACCATGAACCATTTCGCAGTATAAAACTGCGAAATGTACAAACGTCCGTTTGTACATTTCGCAGTTTTATACTGCGAAATGTATTAAAAATTTTTTTTTTTTTAGAAAAATAGGCCGTTACAGTTAATGAATAAAAAAATTTTTTTTTTTAAAAAATAAGGCATTTCGCAGTTTTATACTGCGAAATGCAATTCGCAGTTTTGTACTGCGAATTGCATTTCGCAGTATAAAACTGCGAAATGCCTAGTCTTGTTATATCCGCCCGCCCCTTCCTTCCTCTCCTCCACTCTCAAACTTCAAATTCTTCCAAATTCCCCTCGGCCCCCCCTCAAATTCCCTTCAAATTTTTGCCAAAATTTTGATTTCGAAGTCCCACTCGTCCCCTTCAAGTGCAATACAAGTGGGGCCCACCCGAAGATACTGTTGGACACGAATTCGGTAACAAAATTTCAGTTTTACAACTTTAATTTGAGGTATTTGAATAAATTTTATTTTATAATTTATTAGAAAATATGTTAATGTTGGTATATTTATTGTTTTAGTATTACATTAATATGTTATTGTATATCATGTTAGCGTAGAGCCTGTTAGCGTAGAGCCTGTTAGCGTAGATCCTGTTAGCGTAGAGCCTTGTAGCGTAGAGCCTTATTTAATTTTAGCGTAGTCTTTTAGTATTAAAATATTAAAATTGAGATTTATAATAATTAATCATTAATATGTGGTCCCGGGCCTCAAAAATCAAGCCTGGAACCTTTAAACAACCGTTATATGAAATTATACGTAATTTAATTAATTAAGTTAACAAAATTATGAAAATATTAAAATTGAGATTTATAATAATTAATCATTAATATGTGGTCCCAGGCCTCAAAAATCAAGCCTGGAACCTTTAAACAACCGTTATATGAAATTATACGTAATTTAATTAATTAAGTTAACAAAATTATGAAAATATTAAAATTGAGATTTATAATAATTAATCATTAATATGTGGTCCCGGGCCTCAAAAATCAAGCCTGGAACCTTTAAACAACCGTTATATGAAATTATACGTAATTTAATTAATTAAGTTAACAAAATTATGAAAATATTAAAATTGATATTTATAATAATTAATCATTAATATGTGGTCCCGGTCCTAAAAAATCAAGCCTCGAACCTTTAAACAACCGTTATATGAAATTATACGTAATTTAATTAATTAAGTTAACAAAATTATGAAAATATTAAAATTGATATTTATAATAATTAATCATTAATATGTGGTCCCGGTCCTAAAAAATCAAGCCTCGAACCTTTAAACAACCGTTATATGAAATTATACGTAATTTAATTAATTAAGTTAACAAAATTATGAAAATATTAAAATTGATATTTATAATAATTAATCATTAATATGTGGTCCCGGTCCTAAAAAATCAAGCCTCGAACCTTTAAACAACCGTTATATGAAATTATACGTAATTTAATTAATTAAGTTAACAAAATTATGAAAATATTAAAATTGATATTTATAATAATTAATCATTAATATGTGGTCCCGGTCCTCAAAAATCAAGCCTGGAACCTTTAAACAACCGTTATATGAAATTATACGTAATTTAATTAATTAAGTTAACAAAATTATGAAAATATTAAAATTGAGATTTATAATAATTAATCATTAATATGTGGTCCCGGGCCTCAAAAATCAAGCCTGGAACTTTTAAACAACCGTTATATTAAATTATACGTAATTTAATTAATTAAGTTAACAAAATTATGAAAATATAAAATTTTTCTATGTAATAATTAATTTGTCTTATTTATAGTACACGACATGGCATCTCGTCAACCTGCACACCCTGGACCTATGGCACCAGGATTATTAGTACTGCAGGGTGACCATAGATCATCGTTTATTTGGGAGGGCCAGCTAGCTCTTCAGACTATACGCCCAGGAGGCCGGACGATCTGTGGGAGTTTGGCACAACATCCGTTTCATCCACGAGTTGTACAGCTTCTAGAGTAGACCGGCTTGTACAACATATTTGAGCTGGGACGGATGCAGCTTGACTGGTCGCTCATCACAGCGTTGATAGAGCGGTGGCGACCAGAAGACGCATACATTTCACCTGCCTACTGGAGAGGCTACGATCACTCTCCAGGATGTGCAGGTGTTGTATGGATTGCGCATTAAGGGCCGCGCATTGACACTGCCCCAGGAGAGGAGACGGATGACCCGCGCACAGCTGGCGGATGCGATGGCACGGATGACAGGTTTGCACCCGGAGGGCAACGTTGGTGGTAGTGGTCTCCAGATATCCGTCATTAGAGATTTCATGGCGGAGTTGCATCCACAGTTCACGCAGGAGACAGAGGAGTTGTGGATTATCCGTTTCACTCGGATGGCATTACTCGTGCTATTTGGGTGTGTCTTGTTTCCCAACACGTCGGGGAAACAAGATATCGATGCGGTTTCTCCAGCCTCTAGAGGATATGGAGCAGGTGCATCAGTACAGTTGGGCAGCTGCTGTTCTGGCGTATCTCTACAGGAGCATGTGCCGGGCTAGCATCGGTGCAGCTACTGATATTGGTGGTTTTTTGCCACTCCTTGCAGGTGAAAAATACTTTCAAAATTAATTAAGCACAAATTATATATTTTAAAATGACTCATAATTTACATCAATATTTTTTGTTAGGTTTGGGCGTGGCAGCGTATCATGCCACTACAGCCACCTCTGCCGGCACAGGACTATCCGCCCCTCCCGCTAGCTGTGAGATGGATTCTCCGGCGGGGGAATTACCGAGGAGTGGATGTGCACCACAATCTCCCCCTTATTAGGGATCAGTTGGATATGTTGCATACTTGACAGGTAAACATTTACATAAAGTTGGTTGTTTTAAATGTAGTTGTACCTTGCATACTAATTTATTGTTATTTGTTGTAGTTCATCTGGATGCCGTACACTGATGAGCTACTTGCGCACCTACCTGCTATTTGCTCGGCGACTGGCTCATATGGAGCAGCTCCGTCCCATTGATATTCTGGGAATTTGTTGAGTATCATGCGACGGAGCGTGTGCTTCATCAGTTTGGTCGTCATCAGCCGGTACCGAGTGATCCCTCCTGGGACCCTACTCATTATCAGCGTGACGACCGTCACAACATGAGCCGGGATTACGCAGCGTGGCTGCGTGACCAGGTAGTCCATTGGGAGGAGCGAGCTCAGCGCATCCCGCCACCGCCGACACCGTACCAGGAGGCTAGTATTGCGATTTATGAGGCCTGGTACAGACGTCACACCCGGAAGTATGTCGGGAACCCCATCCACATGGTTGACGGCCGGTACAGACCGTATGCCGGACGACACGAGTCACTGGTATGTTATTTTGACTTATTAATATCATATAATTATGGCATAGAGTAATTTACTTACTAATTGACTTATTTCACAGGTTAGTGGGCTTCACCGGGGCTTCCAGTCTGGTATAGATATCCAGAAGTATGAAGACAACCCTAGACTGGTTGACTTTGCACAGATGGTTGCCCAGATGTGTCGTATGGGACTGGAAGAGGCGAGGGAGGGCAATAGGTTAGATGATGAGCCCGATTATATGGATGCAGACGCGTACCGGAGGGGTAGGCCAGTCCCCCGTGCAGGGGCTAGGGCTCGCAAGGGACGACGACGACGTGCACGGCGAGGGGGTGTTGAGGAGCCGGTCGACCCACCTGCAGGGTTTGGAGCTGGGGGGTTTGGAGATGAGCAGGAGGGTTATGTGCCTCATCCAGCTGACCCTTCCAGCAGCATGCAGCGGGATTTTATGACATATCCAGCTGACCCTTCCAGCAGCATGCAGCGGGGTTTTATGACGCATCCAGGTGACCCTTCCAGCAGCATGCAGCGGGGTTTTATGACGCATCCAGGTGACCCTTCCAGCAGCATGCAGCGGGGTTTTATGACGCATCCAGGTGACCCTTCCAGCAGCATGCCCTCATACGACCCTGGCAGCAGTATGCCCTCATACGACCTTCAGTTGTCATTGCCAGCGACACAGATGACCCCATCCGGACCATTGCAGATTATGGGTACCTTTGACGGGGATGTACATGAGTACTTCGCTGGCACATCTACTGCAGGTGAGCATCGGCCGACCCGTGACGTGGATGGCGGTCGTAGGTTGAGTTATACATCGTCCCCTGCATTTGATGCGGTATGTTTGTATTACTTTTGTTTTTCAATTCTACATTATTTTACTTTCGATGCAATAAATTCATTACATCTGTTTTTATGCAGTCTTCATCTCAGACCATGTTTGACCATACTACATGCGATGATGAGCTGACCATCGATGAATATACGCAGGACCTCGACGAGACCATTGTGAGAGAAATAATTTGTTAACCATAATAATTTAAATACCTCTCATATTTTATCTAACATTACTTATTTTTTATAGGTTGGTGCCGGCCCAACGGCCTATTCCTCCGACCCTGCAAGTTGTGTTGTAGATGCCGCTGCACATCCTCCCATAAAAAGGCGGCTTGACGATGATGATCCAGATAGTGTGCCAGACCGACAGGGGATGCGGCTTAGGCCAGCAGCAAATTTGAGGCACAAAGCATGCGGCACTCATTGATTTCATTATGTATATACACTTGTGTAAATAATATTTATTCTGAATAAATAAATATTTTTTGATTTCATTAATGTATACATACAAACATAGCATTAATAGTAGAAACAACACTTCCAATTCAAATATAACTAAAGCAATAAATAGAACAATGAGCCAAATATCTATAAACAACACTTCCAATTCAAACATAACTAAAGCAATAAATAGAACAATGAGCCAAATATCTATATATAAAATAGAACACAAACATAACATTCCAATAAAACTTACAACATAATATTCCCATAAAACTTAAAATTGTTCAATACAAACACAAACATACTATTACAGTTAAAATGAAATGACACTTAAACGAGAGTAAAATCAAGTAGACGTTCTAGCCACTTAAATTGTTTCGTCTATGAGCTTCCATTTATTCTGCGTTCTAGCCACTTAAATTGTTCTAGCAATCGTTCTTGTTCGTCTTCTAACTCTTTTACTCTCGCCTTAAGCTCCGCAATTTCCTGTTTATTTTTTTGGTTTTCTCCCATAGCTGATGCCAATTTCCATTCTGCTCTTAGTTTTTTGTTTTTTTCTTCCCTCACCTCGTCCCTGAGTTGTATCCTTCTTATATTGCTATTGTAGCTGCTTTCTGCTTGCGCTAACCACATATTATGCAGATTAAGCATTCGTTCTCTGTAGTTTGCTTGGAGACACTGTTCCTCAGCCCATTCATTGAACTCACACATTGGCTCATTCGGATTTTTGTAGCAATCCATCCGGTTCATGCACATCCAGTAGTGGCGTCCAACATCATCACCTTCCCAACATGTTTGTTGCACACATTTTTTTCCAGAGTAACACACTGGTGTTCCATATTGAGCCATTTAAAATATTGCACAGTAACACACTTTGAAAATATGAAACGTTCGCAAGAAATATTTGCGCTTTGTAAGATTTTAAGCACGTGTAATGACGGTAATGAGCCCCGTATTTATAGGCAACATAAACATAAATCGTTATATAATACTACGATTTGCATTTCGTAGTATTAAACTACGAATTACAAAAAAATGCAGCTTTTTCGTAAGAAGTGACAACTTTTTGTAAACTACGAATTACAAAAAAATGCAGCTTTTTCGTAAGAAGTGACAACTTTACATTTCGTAGTATTGAACTACGAATTACATTTCGTAGTATTGAACTACGAATTACATTTCGTAGTATTGAACTACGAATTACATTTCGTAGTATTGAACTACGAATTACATTTCGTAGTATTGAACTACGAATTACTAGGACACTAAAAATCACATAATTTTAAGGTTTTTTCAAATAAAAGGACAAATTTATATTTGTAGTATTGATCTACGAATTACATGGACGAAATGACATAGATATGACTATTCACATGCTGTTCATAACTTCACTTTTCGTATTATTATACACTATTTAAAAGTGCACAACATCACATTAAGAAAATTACAACAACATACGTAATTTGAAGAATAATTTTATTTCAAATGCACAAAAGGTACTACATACATATATTACAACTAATAATACAAAAATAAGGAACTAATGTTATGGTTGATAGTTGGGTACATTGGACGAACTTGCACCTGAAGGACATTTACGGCGGTCATGTCCAGGTTTGGGAGCATATGCTACATTTACGTGCATAAACAGACTCACCAACATCCATTTGGTTTGGTATACGTGTTCTCTTTTGTACTCTCAACTTGCGCAAGTACTCCTTGTTACATACCAACTTAAAAGGTTCCGTCGACCAATAATGCTCAGCACCTAAAGGATGCAACTTCCCACTATACGTGTCTACGTATGCTGCAACACTGTAGTGCCTATCAATGTAGTTTGTTGCCCCATAGCCAACTTGTTGAAAGCACTTCAATGCATGTGGGCACGGCATGTGGTAGATGGTCCATTTCCCACACGAACATAACCTTCTACTTTCATTCACCGTGTGTACATTATTCCCACGGTGTGCACGATTACTTGTCTTAACTTCGAAAACACCTTGTTCATTGTCGTACTGAAGATAAGAATGCCACTGTGCTCGCTTCCTGTACTTTTCGAATCTTTCCATGGGTTTTGGCATAAATTCAACACCTCTATCCAACAATGACGATGCAGTTGCATGCCTTTCAACAAATCTGTCTGCACTCTGTTTGAAAGTCATGCGGACCATGGCAGTGACAGGCAGTCCACGGGCAGATTTCAACAAGCCATTAAATGACTCCGACACATTCGTGGTGAGGGCTCCCCATCGTATGCCACCATCAGCATGCAATGTCCACATTTGAGTGTCATGTTGCATCAACCAACTATAGGCTCGTGGTTCCAACTGCCGGATTGCTTCCATGCACCTATTGAATTTACATAGCTGGTGCTCAGTTGCAGCCATCCACATTAAGTCATGCAACGCCTTGTCAGGAAATCTCTTTTGAAAATTGGCCTTTAGGTGCCTCACACGGTAACGGTGGTATGCATGCGGTGCCTGCCATTCAGGCAAGTGACGTACAGAACTTAAAATACTACCATGCCGATCAGAAATTAGACAAATACCTGAACGCTGTTTCACAACGTGTTGCTTCAAGTGGTTCAAGAATCGCGTCCACGTCTCTTCACTTTCGTTCGCACAAATGGCAAAAGCAAGTGGAAATATTTGGCCATTGGCATCTATAGCAACTGCAATCAAAAGCTTAATATCATACTTTCCATAGACATGAGTACCGTCTACGGAAATTACAGGACGACAATGCACAAAACCATCTATTGCTGGTTTAAATGACCAAAATACATAGTTGAATATAAATTCCGGCCTGCCAGGACTTCGCTCGCGCCTCCATTCAACAATAGTACCGGGGTTAAATTGTTGCAGTGCAGCCATGTACCTGGGAAGATTTGAAAAGGACTTATCCCAATCGCCATAAATTAGTTCAAAGGCACGTTTGCGACCGAGATATGCCTTTCTTTTACTTATAGTACAACCATACTCCTTGTGGACAGCTGTAATACACTCTTTAATCTTAAATCTAATAGACACTTCCAAAAATGGAACCAAGACAAGAGAAATCAAGTCAACATCCAGGTTGAAGTGGTTCTCATTGAATGTGTCCATTTCACATCTATGATCGCTAATAAATTTACCAATTTTCCACAAACCAGATTTTTTCTTTGTAGCACGAAGCATCCAATGACAGCCCAAGAACCACCGGCGACATACAACCTTGTATTTATCCCTAGTTGACTCATTTATCGTCATCTCACGAGACTCCCTTATGGTATAGATTTTTACAGCCCTAACTAGGCGCGCTTTGTCAGGGAAATACATGCCTTTTGTAACAACACCTGGTCTACATTCATCCCACATCTTCGATCGTAATTCATCATAATCCCTTGTCACTGCATCAACATTAGGCATGGCAGGCAAATTATCCAGGTATGGAATATTTCTCTCATGAAAAGGCACGTGGGATTCATACACTCTTCGACAGACCGGGGGGGAGGAGGAACATGCTCCCTAGTCAAATCAGGCTCCACATTCACTTCCTCCTCCTCATCGTCATCCTCCACATCATCACCCTCCTCACGGAAGGGTGTCTCATCACCAGACTCATCCGCATTGTTATCGTAATCACTATCATCCTCCTGACTCTGCGCATCTGCTAAGTCACGAGTAAAAACATCGTGTACGGGCAACTTTGTTAGTCCAGGAGCTTCTAGAAGCTCGTTTTCACTGCATATAACCAACAAAAATTTAAGTATCCTAATAGTATTTTCTTGAAATTTAAATGTACATATCACTACATCACTATACTTACAACTCGTATTGTCTTGAAGTCTCATGTTGGCTTTCTTGAGGTTGCTGATAACTACCAGAGGGACCACCGTGCTCCAATACTGCAGATTTTTGCAAATTCCAACTAGGGACGTGGTCATAATTTGTCAAATTCAATTCCGGACGATACACCCTATGAAAATTACAACTATAAATACAAATCCAAATAAAACATAAAGAAAAAGATTTCACTAAATTTAAGTTTACCGGTCGTCTTCTTCATTATACGAAGTAGTAACATTATTTTCTGGCTCCTCATTCGCCTGTGGTGACAAATTCAAATCAAGAGAACCTCTTCCATCTCCAACCTGTCCGCCTAATGCTCCTCCAAAATAACCATCCGATGAATGTGGGTTATCACTTATACGCACTCCCTCATTACTACTAAGGTCTTCAACCTTGACATACATTTCTAATAATTTTATTACAATGTATTCTCTATATTCGTCCGGAACCCGCAAAAAATCTCTAAGACTTTCATCATCGTCAATGTTAAACTCCGAATAATAAGCAAACCCATGCGGAGTCACTGAATAAGGAAATCTTCCGGTTACTTTAATGCTAACCGAACGCCTCCGCTCACTCATTTTTTTACGTAACAACGATACCAAAGTATTGTATTGCATATTAAGCGGCAATTTCACATGACACTGTGGAGGAGAGCTATACCTCACTGAGTTATTATCCACAATAACCTCACCCCCCCAATACAATGAAACCCTCATTTTGGCAACTTGAGACATTATAAATAATGGATTGATAAGGAGAAGAGAGAAAAACCGAATTTTGTGTTGATATAGTTTTGACGAAGTTCAGTCGTCTATAAATAAGAAAATTTTGAGAATCAAATTCGCACTACAAAACTACGAATTATGATTTTTAATTAAAAAGTGGGCCCATTTGCAGCCTATTTCGCAGTTTTGTACTGCGAAATAGCCTATTTCGCAGTACAATACTGCGAAATAGGCCACTTTTGAAAACACGGCCATTTTTTAAAAAAAAAATAAAAAATCCTATTTCGCAGTATAAAGCTGCGAATTGCACTAACGGTAGTTAGTGCAATTCGCAGTTTTATACTGCGAAATAGGTATATTATGAATCTAAAGGATAAAGGGTAAAATAATAAAAATCTAAGGTTGCACTTATCAAATTAAAATTTGGATCCTTGTATTATACTTGGACTACTGAGGTGTCCATTGGGATGTGTGCAGACAAATCACAACTATTACCATGCGTCCAGCAAAGACAACAAAACCAGCTTTTCACATAACTTTGGCCTCTATAAAACTAGGCAATTTGAGAAACAGATAGGATTATTTATTTCTTCCACCATTTTCAAATTTCAACTACTCATAATGTTTTCTATTTTTATCGTTCAGAGCCGCATCCAATATTTAAATCTTACAGGTTCAATTTTTAAAATTTTAGTATTGAAGTTATTATAATTTTTAAAATTATGAGTTCATATATACTATTTAATAAATTTAATAAAATTTTATATATAATTTTTTACTTTGCATAAAAAATTATTCCATCAAAAGTTACGAATTTAATTGAAGCTTAGAGATGCACTACATCCGCCCATGTTTCTGCCACGTCTCTTCCCTGGAATTATCACTCGGCCTCTAATAATTTATGGCATGCATGGCTTTACGCAACGTTGCTTCAGCGACAAGTCTCCTCAGGCAGAGGCAAATTTTTTAGTTTATGCCTTATGGGTTCTCGTTTCTAAAAAAAAGTAACTTGTTTGATTCTAAATTAATTAACACAAAAAATAATTTTGGCTAAAGTTAGTGAATTTTGTCGAACACACAGTAACTAAGCTTCTAACTCCACCCATGTGGATCTTCGGTTATATACCACTATAGTTTGGTTTCTAATTATATGAAAGACATCCATCCATCAAATCTGAATTAATTGGAGGTTTGATTTTATGATATTTTCAAATTAAAATAAAATTCTGGAAAATCTGTACATGTGGTGACGAGCTTGTTATTGTATAACTTCGTTTTTAATATTTTCTTAAACTCATGTAAATTATGAGAGATTATGCTATATATTATTCGTCTCCTTAGACGCTGTGTGGACATATTCCAAATTATCATGATTAATATTAAGATGAGTTGGCATTTGTCTTTCCTTGAAATTAAGGGAGCTAGAGGTATTTATAAAAATCCGAAAAATCGAATCAAGCCAAATCGATCAAAAAAATCGATAGTTTTTTGTTTGGTTTGGTTTCGGTTTTGGTTTTTATCAGAAAAAACAAACCAAATCGACTATAAGAGTAGCTATTTCAAGTTTACTATTACACCTATAAATATGAGTAGTTATTTCAAGTTTATTATTACACCTATAAATATGTATATTGTTATATAAAGTTTCAGAAAAAATTTATAGTAAATGTTAATACTTTGCTTTTAATATAGTTCTTTACATTTACATTCTAGTTTGATTGATAGTTTTCTTTTGTTTACTATAAGCATCCATTTCGTGTTAAAAATAATAATTTTTTAATTGAGTCATTAAATTATTCATCACTATTTGATTCAATATATCTTAGTAAATAATAGATTTCGCAAAGTGCAATTGATTTGATAGCATTCCATTGAAATTATGGTCGCTAGAATATGTGTTTGGTAGTGTATGTCTTATATTTAAGAAAAACCCGACAAATAACTGAAAAAATCAAAAAACCGACATAAATCGAATCGAGAAAAACCAACTTAGTTGGTTTGGTTTGGTTGTAATATTTAAAAAGTCGACTTACTTGATTTGATTGCCTTTTAGGAAAAAATATTCAAACCGAATCATGAAAATCCCTAAAGGGAGCATCATCTAACAATCCAATCAACAACAATAACAGCAATAACATACCAAATATTATCCATATCGTGAAGTCCAAAAAAAGATAATATGTACGCAAATCATACCTCTCTCATTATATTAGTTCGTACACACTACCAAATAATCATCATCTCATAATCCATGAACTCGGACAACTTGAGAAATTACACCTTTTCACTAGATTTGAAATAGTATTAATTAGCCGTTAACATGCATGGAGTAAATTCTTTTTCTTATAAGTTCTCGAAACTCAAAAGTCAAATCAACAAAACATAACAATAAGAGATGTCCAAAAATTATGATAATCAATTAAGTAAAATACTACTAGTAATTAAATAAAGGAAGAAAATGAATTGAAGCAGGTCCACATGGAGTTTCACGTGCTCTCCGCATGCCAACAAATAAAAATAATGTTGTATGTCGGTTCAAAGGTGAGCACTTCCAACTATGTCGCACGTGATTTGCTACCTAAGCTTTCCCCTCCCCTTAAAAATCTTTATTTTACTTTGTCTAAAGCATATTACCTAATCCAAACAATAATTTGTATAGAATAATAATATTTAAATCTACTTTTATACCTTGAATATATAAAAGGTATCGATTATTAGAACGAAAATTAACACATTTTTCATCATTAGAAAATACATATAGCGCAGAGGCGGACCCAGAATTTCGAAGTGACGGAGGCACTATTATATTTATCATAGTCATTATTCGTGCGAATTATTAACTACAAAGTTTGATGTGCAACTCTCTTAAGACTTTGATGATTATGAAAAGTGCTAAGCTTCAATTCTTAATATAGAGAAGATTTTGAGATTTTTTTAGGGAGAAGTTTTATCATAAGAAAGGGAGTTTTGGACGGAAACTAAATAAAAAATTGAAAAAAAAGACCTGGAACTAAAGGAAAAAAGTCACACAAAAAAAAAAGAACTCTGGGCTTATAGATCTTTCAAGAAAAATTTAAGTAACTGTTGGAGTTGGGAATCGATCCCATGTGTCCACGCAAAAAAGCAAGTTTGAGTCACAAAAACGACCAGTGCCCCAAACAAACTTTTGAGATTAAGGGTGCCTAATAAAATATATGACTGTTTCTCCATGTATACAGCCTACATATATATGACATACATATTTTTTTCCGAGCTTAACGGGTGCCCGTGACCCCTCTACCTTCCACCTAGGTCCGCCCCTGATATAGCGTGCTATTAGATTTTTGTTTCTTCTAAATGCGATTATAGAAACACAGTAAGAGATTTGAAATGTTTGGTAAGTAATTTGTTGAGTGAGGACTGAGGACTGGAGACCTTAATTTGTGTTGGCAGCTGTATCTTAATTAATTACCTCAAGCTTGGAAAATAAGTAAATAAATGCTTCCACTGCAGCAAACAGATTTGTCTTTGAAAGTCATACTCGTTAAGCCAAATTATATACAACTTTCTTGAAGTATTACCACCATTAAAGGCAGCGGTGGAGGATCGTTGAAAGTTTGAAACCTCAACGAATAATAAATTTAGTTATGTGTATATTGACAATATAATATATTGATTGTTGAATTTTATTAATTCAAGGAGAATTTTCACTGTGTAGTGGTATTAATCTTGTTTTAAATCTTGTTGTCTCCTATCTAGCTTACATGGCCCTATTAATTAAGGGTGTGATCCAAATACGATTCCCTTATAAGAAACTCTTTGCTCGATGCAAAATTGATAGGTAATTCCTCCCGTCTAAAATTTTTAAATATTTTCATACAGATTAATTTTTTTTATTTTTTAATAGTAATTAATAATGAAATTGATCATGTTAATCTTTACTATCTCTTCACATAAACACTCCTAACATATATTTCAATACTATTTACTCCAAGGGCAATATAGGAAAAAATAATTCATTCATCATTAAAATGTAAAAAAATCACTTATTTTGGACCACAAAAAAAGGACCAAAAAATTACTTATTTTGACCGGAGAAAATAATATATAAGGTTTCTCCGTATCTGTCTAAAATTTGATGGACATAATTACTACGGGTGAAAAAGTAACAACTACTCAAACTTAATCGAGTTATGTGCAAGCACCGCAATTATAATAAGAAAGAGAGTTATTTGCGTCCTCTCAGCCAAGGCGGCTCAACGGAATTGGTGGCCTAAAGTCGAACGTTTAGAATATGCCCAAAATTTATTTATTAAAATTGTATGTATTTATGATTTTTTTTTTTGTTAATAATAATCGTTTTATTGACTATCTTGTACATATTTTGGCCCTTTAGTAAGTTACCTGCTAGCTTTCACTATCGATAATATCTAGTAACTAAGGTTTCGAATTTTATTGTAAGAAATATTTGCAGTTAGGAAAACGTTTTTCTAGGTTTCCAGCATCTAATGACCCTAATTTTATACTATTAAAGTAAATTTTATAATAATTTTATACATTTAAATAGTTCGAGTTTATTTGAATTTAAAAAACGACTTGATCTACTCTTTATAAGAAATAATTTATTTTAAAAGATTTACAAAAGATTTTGCTTTTAGTTTTTTTATATCAGTGTCATCATCAAATTGTCATTTTACTATATTGTATATTTCTTATGAAATTCAAATAGTTATCTAATAACTTCTACTTTTCTAAATTAGTTTTATATTCAAAAAACAAAAAACATAAATCTAGTATCTTTTTAATAATATAAAATTAAGTAATAATGAAAATTGGGCCCTTCAATTAGCGGGCCTAAAACAATTGTTTTAGGGGCATTTGCATCTATACCCGCTTTTTTTGCCACATTTTAATTTGTGCCCGCTTTGTAAAAAAAATTGCAAGTGTACCCGCTTTTTCATATAACTTCAGCACTCAGGGCTGAAGTAGCAAAGACAATTACACAAAACTTCAGCATTTTAGTTACCGGGGCTAAAGTGCAGCTCTAGAGCTAAAGTTTTTATTTTGTAACTCGCGAACTTCAGCTAGAGCTAAAGTTTGCCAGTTATAACATACAAACTTCAGCTTTAGAGCTGAATTTTTATTTTATAAGTTTTTGTTTAGTAACTTCAAGTTATAAAAATAAAAGCTTCAGCTCTAGAGCTGAAGTTTCTGGGTTACTAAACAAAAACTTCAGCTCTAAAGCTGAAGTTTTTCCTTTATAACTGAGAAACTATAGCTCTAGAGCTGAAGTTTTTATTTTATAACTTGAAAACTTGAGCTCTAGAGCTGAAGTCTCCGGGTTACTAAATAAAAACTTCAACTTTAGAGCTTAAGTTTTTATTTTATAACTGGTAAATTTCAGCTCTAGAGCTGAAACTTCCCGGTTACTTAACAAAAACTTATAAAATAGAACTTCAGCTCTAGAGCTGAAGTTTTTATTTTATAACTGGCAAACTTCAGCTCTAGGCTAAAGTTCGCGAGTTATAAAACAAAAACATCAACTCTAGAGCTGAATTTCAGGCCCAGCTACTAAAATTCTGGAGTTTTGTGTAATTGTCTTTGCTACTTCAGCCCCGTATGCTAAAGTTATGTGAAAAAATGAATACGCTTGTAATTTTTTTTATAAAACAAGCATAGACTAAATATGGCACAAAAGGCGGGTATAGATGAAAATGCACCCGGCTATTAGGGAGCAACTTTGGGCTTCTAAGGGCCAACCAATGAAGTTAACAAAAGGGACTTTTCCCAACTCTGAGCAGTATCAATCAATGCGCTTATTAAAAAAAAAAAAAAAGGCAAAATTTTAGCTATATTTTGTAATAAAATAAAAAGTCTCGTCATTTTTCTCACTTATTACGTCACCAGTTACCATTATATAGACCTGTGTACCATTTGGACATACTTTGAGAAAACGAAATGTGAGTATAAAGTTATACTCTGTGTGTTAGATATAGATGATATTTTTATCTCATATTTTCATTTTCAGCTTTTACTTCTTCTTGATCTTTTTTATTTCTCGGTTTCTAATTTCTACGCGACCACAATTTCTTAATGTTTTTTGTCGTTACTATCGAAAGTCCTATAATTAAAATAAGATAAAGAAAAAGTTTCAGTTCCAGGCAAGTTATATACTGTATATCTTTTCTACCAATACTATTTTGTTGTACACGAGAATATCCAATAAACAAAATCACTTCTCACTGGGTTCTGACTGTGAATTAATAGCACAATCCCATCATTTGGAAGGGAGAATTATTTTTCTTTGTATTTCTTTTGGAGAAAAACAATTTTGAAAGAATGAGGATATATAGAGTGGGTTTCATGTGAAAGATAAACTTGTATAATTGAAATATATAGTGGTTTCCAGGAATGCACGAAGTAACGTATATGTACCCAAAGCAGTAATCTCCTTACATATTCCAAAGCAGTGATCTCCTTTTTGGCCCTCCCATCCTTTTTCAATGGAATAGTTCTACGTATAACAAACTCACCAACTTTCTAAACCCTCACTATTCAACTCCCTTAGACCAATCTTTAAAAAAAGAGAATGTACCTTTTTTCATTCTCTCATTGAAAAATCCTTAATATGGAAAACACCAGCTCAAGAATCTTTAAAGAATATGTCAAAAATTCCAGCATAATCTAATCGTATAGTTTTTTGGTTGAAAGTAGTAATAGAAAAATTTATCCCACATCATTAATGCAATGTTTAGTTGGCTATAGAAGAAAAAATCAGTTGTTGCATATACAAACAATTTTTGCATTATGATCTCAGCATAATTAGTATGTGAATCAAAAAAACTTCTAATGACAAATTAAAGGATATATTCCATCCGTTTCAATTTAGATTAGTTTGACTCGATATAGAGTTTAAAATAAAATAAAAATTGAAACTTCGGTTTTAAAAGTTTAAAGAATAAAAATTTTGTGGGGCTATGACTTCTGTACGGTTATAAAAGCTTGTCATTAAGGGTAAACTGAGTAAAATAAAGAATTTAAAGTTATTTTCAATTATAAAAATGTGTCTTCTTTTTTAAACAGACCAATAAAAAAAATATGTCATCTAAATTAAAATAAAGGAAGCTGTATAATTTTTGTATTTTTGTGCAAGGACAAACTCTTTCTTCACTCGTTCAAAATGGATGACAAAAAACTAATGATCTTATGGATATAAAGAGAGAAAATAATTGTGCACGGAATTATTGTGATTTGACAAACTATTTAAAGTGCACAGAATGATTGTGATCACGAGCTGGTATATATTTTTTTTCTTCTTGTAATATAGCTCCTCTATGGCTGTATTTCGATGGACGATTGAGACGGGGGAGGACATGCTACCTGATAGTGTTTAAGATCACATGTGGAGCTACAATATAAAGAACACCAGAATTTACGAGGTTCGGCTAATTTTGCCTACTCCTCGGACACAACCAATATTTTATTCCACTCCAAAATACAAGTGAAATAATACTAAAGAGAGAAGATACAAATGCCTTGAGAAGATAAGAAGGCAAATGAGAGGTGTGTTTAAATCCTAAACATTAGGCCTTCTTTTATAGGGGAAAATCCTCCCCAAATTCATTTCCCAACCGATGTGGGATAATGTTTTTATCAAACTTCAACAAATCTCCACCTTGACAAAAATTCTACATCTTCAATTTTCTCTCTATAACAAATTTTGGTTGTGTCTTCATCTTCAATCTTCAGTGTTCAACAATGTTGATCAAATTCAAACAATATTGAAATTTGACCGCAGTCACCACCTTTGTTAGCATATCAGCAGGATTCTCTGTAGTATGAATTTTCTTCACCGTGACTCCACCTTCTTCTATGATTTCTCGTACGAAATGATACCGAACATCAATGTGCTTCGTCCTTGCATGATAAACTTGGTTCTTCGCTAATTGAATAGCACTTTGACTATCACAAAAAATTGTGATACCTTTTTGTTCAACACCAAGCTCCTTTAGCAATCCTTGAAGCCAAATTGCCTCCTTCACAGCCTCTGTAATAGCCATGTACTCTGCCTCTGTTGTAGACAAAGCAACTGTTGACTGCAAAGTAGACTTCCAACTAACCGGTGCCTTTGCAAAAGTAAACACATAACCAGTAGTTGATCTTCGTTTGTCCAGATCACCCGCAAAATCTGAGTCACAATATCCAACTACAGACTGATTGTCATCCTGCTCAAAAATTAACCCGACATCTACAGTATTATGAATATACCGTAGAATCCACTTCACAGCTTGCCAATGCTCCTTTCCTGGATTATGCATATATCTGCTAATAACTCCAACAACTTGTGAAATGTCAGGTCTCGTACAGACCATTGCATACATCAAGCTACCAACAGCATTTGCGTATGGTACCTTTGACATATACTCTTGTTCAACTTCATCCAATGGCGACATAGTAGTACTTAGCTTAAAATGGGGAGCAAGTGGAGTACTAACTTGCTTAGTCTTGTCATCTATGCCAAAACGTTGTAGTACTCTCTTCAAATATTCTTTCTGAGATAAACAGAGTTTCTTCGAACGTCTATCTCTTATTATCTCCATGCCAAGAATTTTCTTCGCCTCACCCAGGATCCTTCATCTCGAACTCCTTCTTCAGTTGAATCTTCAACTTATCAATTTCTTCCGAATTCTTGGAAGCTATCAACATATCATCAACATATAGGAGAAGATATATAAAGGAACCATTTTTAAGCTTGCGCAAATACACACAATGATCGTATTTGCTTCTCTTGTACCCTTGCTGCAACATAAACTTGTCAAATCGTTTGTACCATTGTCTAGAAGATTGTTTCAACCCGTACAACGATTTTTCAAGTTTGCAAACCATATTTTCCTTTCCAGCAACTTTGAATCCTTCTGGCTGAGTCATGTAGATTTTCTCCTCCAAGTTTCCATGTAAAAACGCAGTTTTTACATCCATCTGAACTAGTTCCAAATCCAATTGTGCTACCAAAGCCAACATAATTCGAATGGAGGAATGTTTTACAACCGGAGAAAATACTTCATTGTAATCAATTCCCTCCTTTTGAGCATATCCTTTGGCCACCAATCTTGCTTTGTAGCGAACATCTACTTGGTTAGAAAATCCTTCCTTCTTTGCAAATACCCATTTGCACCCAATTGCTTTCTTTCCCTTCGGGAGATTGGCCAATCTCCATGTATGATTCTGATAAAGGGACTGTAATTCATCATTCATGGCAATCCTCCACTTATCTTCTTCTGAACTTTGGAGTGCATCTTTATAAGTGGTAGGAACATCATTAGTTGCAATTGCGGTTGCACAAGCAACTGTCTTTATGAGACGAACATGTTTCGTTATTTTCCTTTTTGGCCTGCTGGTTGCTATTGATTCAAGTTGTTGTTGAGGTTCCTGAGTTGGAATCTCCTCTACTAGCTCTCCTTCCAGAGGATAATCTTCATTTGTTTCCTCCTCTGCTTCTTGTGTAGGAAAAATAAATTTTTTCTCAAATTCCACCTGCTTAGAAACACCATCATTTTGTTTGGTATCTTCATTTGTTACCTTGTTTACCATAGCAGATTCATCAAAGGTAACATCTCTGCTGAATATTACTTTCTTTGTCATAGGACACCACAAGAGATATCCTTTGACTCCAGAAGTAATCTCCATAAAAATAGCCTTCTTTGCCCTTGCATCCAATTTTGACTCTGTCACATGATAATATGCAGTTGAGCCAAACACGTGCAATGAGTCATAATCTACAGCAGGCTTTCCATACCATTTTTCAAATGGTGTCTTGCCATCAATAGCAGCAGATGGTAGACAATTAATGAGGTGACATGCATATGTAATTGCCTCAGCCCAAAATTCTTTGCCCAAGCCAGCATTAGAGAACATACACCGTACCTTCTCCAGCAAGGCCCGGTTCATACGCCATGCCACTCCAGTTGTGGTGTATGTCAGACAGTGAAGTGTTGGACGATGCCATCATTTTCACATACCTTATTGAAATGATCATTTTTGTATTCACCTCCATTGTTTGTGCGAATACACTCGATCCTCCTGCCTGTTTGATTCTCCACCATCGTCTTCCATTTAAGAAAAATTCCCAGTACTTTATCTTTGCTCTTCATTGTATACACCCATACTCCTTCGGGAAAAATCATCAACAAAGGTCACAAAATAGTGCTTCCCACCCAATGAAGGTGTTTTGGAAGGACCCCAAACGTCAGAGTGTACATAATCCAAAATGCCTTTAGTATTATGGATTGCTGTACCAAATTTAACCCTTGTCCGTTTCCCTTTGACACAATGCTCGCAAAACTCCAAATTGCAAGCCTTTAACCCTTTCAACAATCCTTGAACTGATAGAGTTTTCAAGAATTTTCCTCCAGCATGTCCCAAACGCATGTGCCACAACCTGGTTGCTTCTGCCTCTTTGTTGTCACTGGATGTCACTGTCGCTGTCCCAATAACTGTACTACCGAGATAACGGTACATGTTATTGTTCTTCCGATTGGCCTTCATTACCACTAGTGCACCGGAACATACTCTCATCACTCCATTTTCTGCAATAATTTTGAACCCTTTTGATTCCAGGGCTCCCACAGAGATGAGATTTTTCTTCAAACTCGGTACATATCGAACATCTATTAATGTTCTGATCATTCCATCATGGTTCCTTAATCGTATTGAACCAATTCCATACGAGGTAAGAGGGTTGTTATCCGCTGTTTGGACGACTCCATATTCTCCTTCTTGAAAGTCCACAAACCAATCCATGTTGTGACACATATGATAGCTACAAGCCGAATCCATCAACCATATGTCTGATGACGTTGACGGCTCCGTTGTAACTAATGAGAAATCTGAATCATCACAATCAGCTACATTTGAATCCATAATGGCCTTTCCATTGTTATGTTTGGCCTTATTATTCAACTTCGGACAGTCTTTCTTCCGGTGCCCCTTTTCTCGACAAAAGGCACATTCATCTTTGCTGGGTTTAGATCTTGACTTAGATCTTCCTTTCCTTGTCCTCATTTGATTTTGAGGACGACCCCTCACGAACAATGCTTCTCCTTCCCCGCCCTTCTGTTTTTCTCGCTTTCTTTGTTCATAGCTGTACAAAGCCGAACAAACTTCTCTGAGAGAAACTTCGTCATTTCCATGGAGTAGAGTAGTTTCAAGGTGCTTGTACTCGTCAGGAAGTGACGCCAACAACATCAAGGCCAAGTCACCATCATCATAAGTTGTATCCATATTTTGCAAATCCGTGACCAACTTATTGAAACTGGTGATATGTTCATTCATCGTGGTACCAGGAACATAAGTGAAGTGAAACAGTCTCTTCTTCATGTACAATTTATTTTGACTTGTTTTTCTTCAAAAATTTATCCTCCAGTGCTTTCCATAATTTACTTGCAGAAGTTTCCTTTGTGTATGGATATTTCTGCTTTCTAGCAAGGTAGGATCGAATGGTACCGCAAGCAACACGGTTGATAATTCTCCAATCTTCTTCTCCAATACCATCCGGTCTCTTTTCTTCAATAGCAAGATCTAGCCCTTGTTGAAAAAGGACATCTAGAACCTCGCCTTGCCACATCCCAAAATGTCCGGACCCGTCAAAAATTTCTACCGCAAATTTCGCATTTGACACAATTCTTGTCATAAGCGAAGAGGCCAATGATGACGTATTGCTGACACTTGATGTAGATTCTTCTTGTTTATTGTCTCCCATCTTTGACATAAATATTATTTAATAGCTGACGACACAAATCAAGATTATTTCCTTTCTGATGTGGAAGATCGGACTAAGCTGCAACCACAGAGCATACCGAGAAAGAACCTTGACTCAGTTACCAAGATAAATCTTTTCTGATGTGGAAGATCAGACTACACTGCAACCACAGAGCATACCGAGATAATAACCTAGCTCTGATACCAATTGTTGCGGAAGCCAAATATATATAGTGTGAATGAGTCACAACTACTATACAAAAAATTATGACAGCCACCAAATAATAAATAAGACAATAAAGCAACAATATAAAGAACACTAGAATTTACGAGGTTCGGCTAATTTTGCCTACTCCTCGGACATAACCAATATTTTATTCCACTCCAAAATACAAGTGAAATAATACTAAAGAGAGAAGATACAAATGCCTTAAGAAGATAAGAAGGCAAATGAGAGGTGTGTTTAAATCCTAAACATTAGGCCTTCTTTTATAGGGGGAAAATCCCCCCAAATTCATTTCCCAACCGATGTGGGATAATGTTTTTGTCAAACTTCAACAGATTTGTAATATAGCTCCTCTATGGCTGTATTTCGATGGACGATTGAGACGGGGGAGGACATGCTACCTGATAGTGTTTAAGATCACATGTGGAGCTAGTACGTAGGTTAATAGGTTAGGCCAAACTAACTTTAGTTAAATTCATGTATTTGTCATAAATTTTTTATAGAATATATGCATATTACTAATTTCAAAATTAATTATTCATAACGACTAAAATCTCAAACTCATAAACTCTAAATCTCGAAGTTGCCTTTGTTTAGAGACTTAAAAGGATGAATTTCTCTCCTTATTTTTTGGTAATAAGGATATTTATTAAAATACACCAAGAGTCGTTATAAACTCGGACTACTGTAGGATACAAAATTCCTAGTTTGTACTTATTGAAGATGGGTATTTTTCTCCCTTGTTTTAAACGCCAAGGGCGGATGCACGTTGATCCAAGCGGTGTCATCCGACACGCTTCCTATGATTTTTTTAATTAAAGTATGTATATAAAATAATACTACGTAAAACACCACACAAATAAATAGATATAAAATGAGACTGCCTGACTAAAGAACTTGGTGGCTCGCTGGTAAAGCATCTTGATTTCCTGGTGGATGTTAAGAGTTCGAACTGCTAAGTCTGTTTTCTTTTTTAAAATTTTCAGGAATAGATGCCAACCAGGCTTGATCCTATTAGTTTTTCCCTAAAAAGCAATAACTAAATCATCCGCGACAGCAACCATTGGTATATCTCACTGACTAAAATATTTTTAATGATTCAAAGAAATATTTCTAATGAGTCTATTGTAGATACTATTACTTAGAACTCGTCCAAGAGGAATTTGTATTAGGGTACTTGAATTATTATTTCTAAAAAAAATATGAAATAGGATTTTATTATAGTATTTTATTTATTGGCTCGTTTCTTTAAATGTTGACACCGCTTTCGAAAACTCTTGCGTACGCATTTAAACATTAAAATATGATCCGTTCTTTCTGAGCAAGAAGATCACCAAGTACAATATTTGTTTTACATTTCTCTCTATAATTTTAGGCTAGTTTGATAGTGTAGTGTCTTAGGCTGATAGTAACCCCTGTTGTGTTCATATTACTTCATTAAGGTTGTAGTTTAGGTTGTACGAGGCTAATTTGATAGTGTTTTGTCTTAGATGCTAACGGCTCTTGTTGCGTCCTTGTTACTTTCATTATGTATGTAATGTTACACCATTGTTACTACTATAATTGTTATTAATTTTCTTTCTGTTGTTGGGTTATCACGATGTTGATGTTGTCTTTATGATTTCCATTGATGCTACAGCTCCACTTTTCTTTACATCATCGTGAGTCGAGGATTTATCGGAAATAGCCTCCTCGGATTAGTGGTAAAGTCTCGTATATACTACCTCCCAAGATCCAACTTATGAAATTCCAATGGACCGTTGTTGTTGTCGTATTTCTCTCTATAATTTCCTAAAGTTAATAACACATGCAAGCAAAATGATGTAGATTTTATCTAAAGAAAGGGACCAAAACATAGAACTAGGGGAGCTGGGGCATTCAGAGCGTCATAGAGACCTAGGGTACCGCAGGCGCATTAGGGTGGAAGAGGTCGCGGGGGCTTTGCGTAGGATGAGTAGAGGTCGAGCGACCGGGCCAGACGAAATCCCTGTGGAGTTCTGGAAATTTCTATAGGTACTGGAATTGTTTGTTTTCTTATATGTTTATTATCTTCCCTTTTTAAGGCGAAGAGGATGCCGATGAGTGGAGGTGGAGTACGATGGTTCCACTGTATAAGAACAAATGTAATATACAGTATTGTAACAATTATAGGAGTATCAAATTACTGAGCCATACTATGAAAGTACGGGAGAGAGTGGTTGAAGCAAGGTTGAGGGTGGCGGTGTCCGTCTCCGACAATCAATTTGGTTTCATGCCGGATCATTTTACTACAGAAGCTTTACACCTTGTTAGGTGGTTGGTTGAACAGTACAGAGATAGAAAGAGAGATCTGCACATGGTATTTATTGACCTAGAAAGCGTATGACAAGGTCCCTAGGGAGGTACTATGGAGGTGCCTGGAGGCTAAGAGCGTGCCGGAAGCCTACATCAGAGTAATCAAGGACATGTACGATGGAGCTAAGTCCGTGGCGACTCAGATCATTTCCCGGTAGTTATGGAGCTCCATCAAGGATCTGCGCTTAGCCCCTCTTGTTTGCCTTGGTGATGGATGCTTTGGGATGTGCCTTGGTGTATGCTATTTGCTGATGACATAGTCCCGGTAGACGAGTCGAGGGTCGGTGTTAACAAACGGCTAGAGGTATGGAGACAAACTCTCGAGTCTAAGGGGTTCAAACTAAGCAGGTCTAAGACAAAATATCTGGAGTGCAAGTTTAGCGCTGAGCCGAGCGAAGTGGGAGTGAGCGTGATGATTGGATCTCTGGCCATTGCCAAGAAGGATAGCTTCAGATACCTTGGATCGGTGATCCACGGGGACGGGGAGATAGACGGGGATGTCACTCACTGTATAGCGGCGGGATGGTCGAAGTGGAGGCTTGCATCAGGAGTCTTGTGTGATAAGAAAGTGCCACAGAAACTCAATGAGAAGTTTTATAGAGCTGTGGTTAGACCTGCCATGCTGTATGGGACGGAGTGTTGGCCGGTGAAGAAATCTCATGTTCAGAGGATGATGATTGCGGAGATGAGGATGCTTAGGTGGATGTGTGGGCTCACCAGGTTAGATAAGATTAGGAACAAAGTTATTCGGGAGAAGGTGGGGGTGGCCCCAGCGGATGAAAAGATGCGAGGCGAGACCCGGTGGTTCCGGCACGTGCGGAGCGAAGCCCCGACGCGCCGCCGACGAGTTGTGACCGGCCACGCGTGGTCGGCGTGAGGAGGCGGGCAGAGTGAGGCCCAAGAGATACCGGGGAGAGGTAATCAGGACGAGACACGGCGCAGGATGCGACTCTCCGAGTAAACGACCCTCGACAGAAAGTCCGGAGCGTCGAGCATCGGGCTTGTAGGACAGTGGTTTCAGATTTTTCATACTCCTTTCCCGGGCTGTGAGGCGTGGTGGCCGCCCATAGACGATTAGTTTGTGTTCTCTTTTGGTAGTCATTTCTGGTAGTTACTGTTTTGATATCATTGCATGCCTGTTTTTTTATGGTACATATGCATCTTATGTTTAGATAATAATTTTTATGAGGTGTATGCTGGAGTAACTAATGCGATTTTTGTTTTTTGTTTTTGTTTGCCTTTTCTTCATGCGCCGAGGGTCGATTGGAAACAGTCTCTCTGCCCTCTCGGGTAGAAGTAAGGCCTGTCTACATATTACCCTCCACAGACCCCACCGTATAGGAATATATTGGGTTGTTGTTGTTGTTAAATGTGCAACAAGCACATGAGCATTCAGAATGATAGCTGAGCATATCAGTTTGGCCCAACTGAGTTACCATTTTACCAGCAGTACTTATGTACTGTCATTACCATTTACCGCATGTTCTAAAAAAGGCTTGACTATGCTAATTTGACTAGATGTTAAATCCTTAACTTTTGTTGGTGGGGTCATTATCCTTTTTCTAATATATGCTTGAACTCATCCATACAAAACTTGCCCTTTTTTTTTAATTTCTACGATATTAGCTACCCATATGGAGCCCGATTTAAAGGCGGATCAAACTGTACGAGTGAGAGGTCATCTGATCCCGTAAACTTCGGATGAAACCTAATATATATATATATATATATACCTTGAAAATGGTTAATTTAAAGCAGTAGCACCCTAAACAATAAAAGCCTTTACGGGATAGGGGTTGAGCAAAATAATGTGTCCCTATCGCGTAAAATTTTGGGTCCGCCTCTGGCCCAACTAATCCAGATTCGTGCAGAAAAATTCTATATTGGGGGTAAAGTGCTCTCTAACAAAGGCAACTCCATATCTAGGGCCAACAAAGGAACTATATACACAGAGGCCCCAACTCGAGATATCTAGTCAATAATAAGAATGACTAACAAAATCTGCCTTCATTATTGTGAGTTGTGACCCTTGTAATTGCAAGGATGAAAATGTCTGTTAATTATAATTGTTAAAAACTGTAATTAATTCATTGAGAACTCTTGCTTTAGTTGGTGTGTGTGTGTGAAGTTGTGTTTTCATTTTTTTTCGTTTGAGGTGTAAAAAGCTGAAATTTTGTATTAGGAAAGGCTTTTCAAGATTTTCTAGAAAGCAACTTTTCATATATATCAGAATTTGTATCCCTTTTTATTTGTATAACTAAAAACTACTACTAGTAAAATTCAAAATTTGAGAAAGAGAAGATAAATAAGTTGAAGGAAAAAAAAAATAGAAACACGATCTAATTCTTTGTTATTGATGACACTAAATAAACTGAAAAAAAATTAAAAAGAAAAAGAGGACAAAATATCATTTACAAAAAAATCTAAAAATTTTTAAACAGTAATAACTCACTAGACAGTAGTTGGTTGGAGTAAATTGTTATCAGTAGGTAAATGAATCGGAGGTTGGATCTGCAGACTTGTCAATTTAACCGCACCTGATCTCCTCTTCCATAAACCACCGTCCTCCGGCGGAGGTTTAACCTTCTTCACCACCGGCAACGGCGGATCTAATTCACCAACATTAATCACTTCAACAGCTCCCTTAATAACTTTACCTTTATCATTAATAGTAGATTTTCTCGAACCGCCCGCAGTAACAGTGACACTTGTCTTCAATTCTCTATTATTACCAGCAGTAAAATTCTTGGCGGAGAACAACTTCTTCAGCTTAGTGTACTTTACTCTGGGATTTAGAGGACCGGATATGGCGGTGGAAGAAATAGTGGGCCGATACGGAGTTGGAAACCCAATGACTTTGTTATTTCTCTTGACTTGGCCCATACAGCTGACTTTTGGGGAAGAAGGTTCGTTCAGATTATCTCTAGAAGAAGAAGGATTCTGTAACTTAACATCTTTAATGGAAAGTTTACAAAGGATTGGAAAAAAGAAACTGCCGCTACTATTGCGAATATGGTGATAAAGCTGCTGTTGTTGATGATGATGTTGATTGTATCCATTTCTCATACTGTAGATTTTCTTCCGAATTTTCTACTGAAGTTTTTCAGTCTTCTCTTTATATTGATTGGTTTTTGTGTGTATAGTGATAGGTGAGGGAAAAGGGAAGGAAGAGTATGTGAAGAACAAGAGGAGATTGCTCAATTGAAGCTTGTCTGCATTTTTATATTTTACTTTATTAGTAAATGTACTAAACTAATTGCTATTATTTGTTTTTTTTTTCTTTCTTCAAATTTGTTTCACTTATGGGTCAAAGGTCTGGACAGACTCAAATCTCGAAGTAATTTCTTTTCTTTTGTTACTTTTCATTAAAAGTAGGAGTTAGATAATTCATTTTTAGGTGAAAACTTATTACTCCTATGATCTAGGATAATAGTAAAAATAACACGTTATAATCGGTTTGATCATTTAAAAATAGTTAGCGTTTACAAAGTTAATAAAAATAATCATTATTTTGCTCCAATAGAGATCGGTCTGGTATAATATGCTGGAGTTCGGTGCATCTGTATTTGAACTCCAGCATATTATGCTGGACCGGTATACTTTGCTGACTACGCGCCCGGATTGTGCATGCAAATCGAGATAAGTAAACATAAGTTTTTTAAGGCCTCGGAAGCACGGAATGAAAGAGAAAACAGGTGATGATCCTTTGGGTCATCACAATTATGCTGGAGTTTCAACATACTATCCTGGAACTCCAGGATAATATGTTGGAGTTCAAGTATACTTATGCTGGAACTTCCTAACATAATTTTTCGGGTTTTGAATAGTATTTTTGCTCAAATTTAACTTTACATAAAAAGTGACTAAATTTTAATTACTTTTAAAATTAGACTATTTTTGAACGACCAGTTATAAATCTGACTATTATTGAATTTCTCCTTGGATAATAGCCCTATGAATAGGCTACTCCAGTAATTGACGGTAAATTTTTGTAACTCAACTTTTGTAATTCACCTTGACAATGCAATGGAATATTTATAGTATCATCACAATTTAACTTGTTATAGAAAGTCATTAGTCTTATTTTAAAGGAAATTATTAATTCTTTTTGCTACGAGTAATTAACTACAACAACCTTTTTTAGGGTAAAGAAATATAAGTTTTCTATTTTTATAGGAATTAAAGGGATTATTTCAAATGGTTCAAGTAGGCCGGATACAATCCAGTCAAAGAAATTAAACTTTCAAATATGTACTATTCGCAACATTTATTATCAAAAAAAAAAGGGACCGTTAAAATCTCTCAGAACGCAAAATTTTAATACTCGCTCTGGTCTAAAATAAGTAATTTTTTGGTCTTTTTCGTGTGGTCTGAAATAAGTAATTTTTTCAGATTTTAAGAATGAATTAATTATTTTTTTCTTATATTGTCTTTGGAGTAAATAATGTTGGAATATATGTTAGGAGTATTTATGTGAGATAGTAAAGATTAATATGATCAATTTCATTGTTAATTAATACTAAAAAATAGATTTTTTAATCTGCATAAAAACATTAAAAAAAATTACTTATTGACCGGAGGGAGTAATCAATAATTGCTAAACAGAAGTCTTTTTTGACATTATCTTCATGAGTATAAAGATTGACCATATTTTACAAGATTTTTATAATCTGTTTTAGAAGTCATATATTGTTGCTAATATTATGTCAGCATTACAAGTCAAGTTAGTGATTTCACTTTGGATTCCTCTGTAACTACAAATATATATTTTCTCCTTTTGTATTAAGTATTTAATTTACTTTTTCATTTTGGTTTAATATAAGTGTTCAATTATATAATCAAGAAAAAATTCAAACAAAATAATCCCTATATACATATTCCTAAAAA